>APFE031550996.1:0-18493 GCA_000404065.3 Pinus taeda
CACAGTTAGATTTACTGATGTAGACATACCACTCAACCCAAATTCACAACCTCTTTCCCAATGATGAACCCTCTTCTTAGTACCTATAGCCAACTACACCAACGAAGACTCTATATGCTCTTCTTATCTCAAACCACACTTATCCACAAGGTCAGGATTAACATAACTATAATTATATGTAGGGTTAACAGAAATAAAAACAATTTGACCACAGAGCTTACCTTCCATCTCAATAATGGATGCTTAGTGATCTTCTTGCTTATTGTCCACAACTACATAAATATGAGGAATGATATGGACCACATACCCAAACATTTATGTCTCCTTAGCACTATAGATATGAGCCCCACCCCCCTGATACAATAGACAATCCTTCTTGCAATTATCTTTGCCACATATCCAACAATGCAAAAGTCCCATACCATCACCATTATTCTATTTCTCTTGAGGCTACGACCCATGTCCATTCTCAATTGCATTGAAATTCTTGTAAGGAACAACTTTTTATTTCTCACCTACATCCTGAGGTATTCCCTACCTCAGTAGCCACTTCTCCTTAACCTTATCATTCGCCTTCAAATCACGCTTAGGATAAACTATACTCTCTGACTACTCATAACAATGGTTTAGTTTTCTAATGGGTTCCTCCAACAATCGTGGCTCATAGAACTCAATCCAATCTCTATACGTGAATAGAAACCCACTAATGAATCATCAAATCTTCACTTCCTCAACCTTCACATTTTGTTGAGGTAAGGAACATACCTCAACAGCTCCAGGAACCTACTAGTATGCTCATCATATGTCATATAAGACATCTATAGCTCATAAAAATCAGCTCTATCATCATAATATCTCTCTGATAGGTACTTATTCTTGAAGAGTCCCTTGAACTCATTCCAAGTCAACTCTTCTACTAAAATTCCCTTGACATTATTCACATCTTCCCACCAGATATTTGCTTTCCTTTTAAGACTAAATGTGGCTAGTTTAGTTTTCATGTTATCTGAATAGTTATGTAATCTAAAGAATTTCTTGATCCCATGCAGTCATGCCTTTGCATCTTCTGACTTCTTCATATCTCCATCAAATTTAGGAGGCTTGAATTTCTTGAACTCCCTAGGAAAGTGTTCACTCTTCCTATAAGGATGATGGTAGTGATGATGATAATATCTCTTGGATGAGAAACTAGAATGAAACCCATACATATTATTCCTCCTAGCAGGTGTATCAATCGATCTTCCACCTCTTACTATATCCATGTTACACATCATTTTGTCGCATTAAACAAATGACCATCGGTTTGCATCTCTCACTATCCACACATGTGTTTTGGAGCATTACCCTACAAAGTTTGAAACTAAATCATTGAAAAGAAGGTGGTATTTATAGATCCTATGGTACAAAAGCCTGGTTTTGGCTATGTTCATAGTTTCCTAGTCATTTCTTGTGCATACGTAGGGAAGGCCATTATTATTTGTTCAAAAGTATGCAATGTCTTCCACTATGACCTTCGAACATGACCTGAAGTATGTAAAAATGAAAAGTAAAGTCTAGAAGCATTGTTGGTAGCATCTATTCCAACCAACAAGATTTGAATGAGTGCCTATTTAGTGCTAATCCCTCCCATCATGGAGTAACTTGCCTTCCTTTGTGGTACCTCTATCCCACTAATAGTGGATCTCATCCCTTGGATAATGGATCCATAACTTCTCATCCTTGGCCTATAAAGCCATTACAGTTATGGGGTTTGAGGGAGAATTGTTGGAAGTAGGTTTATGTTATTGAGATTAGGTTGGAAGGCTTGTCTTGCAAGGGAGAGGGATGGAGATTACAGAAAGGGCCTGCTACATCAATGCTACATGGTTGTAATATTTTCCCCAATTTTATTGATGTAATCAATTTTTATTTCTCAGTAAAATTTCAATTGATTTCATTTGTAGGATTCATTGATCACCTACATGATTTTTGGTTGCATAATTGATCAATTTGCATTATATAATTGATTAATTAGTTCATTATATCTTTGATTATATCATGTATGCTTTGATATCTTGTCTGTCTCTGTCCTTGCATATCTCTTTTAGAATATTGCAGAGAATATGTTGGGAGCAATGAAAGGACATTTGGAGCATCAAAGAGCACGTAATCGAAATCTTTGAGGGACTTCATCAATTAGTTCACTAAAACGGTAAGAGGCCTCTTTAGTTCTCTTTATTTCAAATGATCAGAAGTTAAAAAAATGTAGCAATTATTCTGTGTTTGTTACTAGGGTTCTTAGAAACCTAGGGAGATCACTCCTATCTGCAAGACGAATTTTTCCTCATAAAAAATTGGCAACTCCACTAGGGACTCATTTCAATCTCTATCTTTTCCCTTGTTTGATCTTTTCAACCTGGTGCACAAGCCTTACTTGAGTGTTTGGAAAGTTTGAAAATTTGGATTTTGGTTTATTTGTAATTTTTTCTTTAATTTCTCCTCTATGTGCACTTTTACTTTAGGCACAGTGCGCAAATATGCGCACCTAACCTTTACCAACATAGCGCATGCACACTGGTTAACTCTAGACCCTATGCACATGCTTGGAACATTCAAAAAACTCGTTTCCTCTTCAAATCACAAAGTTTTGTTTTTCCTGTTGTTTTATACTGGTTGAAACCTTCTTTGGGTATTTATTAGATTGATTGAATGTTATTTTGGTTTTTTTCTTGTGATTAGTCTTATTTTACAAATTAGGGTTGAGACTTGGATTATGAACGATTGACCTATCAAGGGAAAGATTTGTTTCTCCTATTGAGTTGACTATCTATCTTTCTTTTATCAATTAAATCAAATTTTTAGTCCATATTACTCTTTTTCAGAAGTTGATTTTCAATGTAAAAGTGAATGATTTACAAGATTAGTTCTAGTTTGTGAAAGTACTTCGTAGGCTAATTTTTCAATGAAAAATCATTTTTCATCTATTTGTTGGACGTGTTTATGAAGTGAATGAGTGACTATAAGAAAAGTTGTAGCACTCAATTAGGGAAAAGTTTGTTTTTAGTAATCATTGGTTTCTTGTTACATTGTTTGAATTTTTGAGTGCTTATATGAAAAGAGAAAATTCTTTATTTACTTGTATTATTAGGAAAAGTGAAGATTCAAAATTGTTTCCAATATTCAGGGGATTTGAAATTGGTTAGTTGCATTTTAGGAAAAAAATTGTAATGGGATTTTGAGTTTCTATTTATGTTTTAGTTGAAAAGTGAAAAAATATTTCCCTACCGTAGATATATTTTCATTGAAACAAAAATATCATATGATCATTTTTTATTGCATTATGATCACGTCAAGTCATAATTTCATCAAGTTTCACATCCATTACCTTTTCTTAGCAACAACTATTAAAATCAATCTAGAAAGTTTTATTCTTAGGGCTCTTTACCACATAAAGTAGATTAAGTGTAGGGCTTTGGAACAAGAAAGTGAGTAAACTTTCCAAAGTTGCAAACAAACACTAGAATCTTGTGATAGGGAGATAAATCCTATTATTTCAATTTTGCTCTCGGAAGGTCCCCTTACAAAGGTGTCAAGCGCGAGATCATATCAAACCTGGTGAGGTGATTGTACCCACTTCATTGGCTATGGTAGAGTGATTTACACATATTGCAATGGTCCCAAAAGGTACTTGGGGTCACTTGAAAGCTACCCTCCAACTAACCATGTTGAGGATAATTCAAAGGGATTGATCTTTGTTACCCTACCCATGCATGTATGTTTGAATTACAACTGTTCACATAGGTAGAATTGTTGCAGTTGGTAACCTTAGTGACCATAATCCTAGGGCTATTACCCGAGGTGACGAAAGAGGGAAGGTCGCGATGTAGTTGGAACATATGTCGACTAGACTCACTTGGAATTTTTTGAGGGTAATATTCACTCAAGATTGCATAAGTGAAGTTACTTGCACCAGATCATTTCATTAAGTAGGTTATCAGGGTAACTATCTCCACTCAATCATATCTACAACCACATTTCACATTAATTTCTACAACGTTGGATTTCATTACCAACAAGTGATTTTACTGTGAAAATCTTGTTTGCATGCTTTGAATCCTTATATTTTTTAACGTGTGTTAATTGTTTGTTTTTACTTTTTCAGAGACCTTAGGATTGGATTGTGAATTTTTTTGTATTTTGTGATAATTTTTAAGCCTAGTCAAATCACCAAGACAATCACCTAGAATGAGAGGTCAAACTCTCAAATATACACCAAGTCAGTTGGAAAAAAAAAATGTCAAAGTCAACAAGATCAAAAGCCTCAGATGAACCAAAAACATAAATAATGTTACAGTTTGACATAGTAGAAACCAAATTGAAAACAATACAAGAAGTATAATCAAGTTTAGTTCACTATAGTCCAGAGATTAATGAAGTAGTTCATACAGAATCTAAAACAAGTGAAGTTTCAGATAATGAACTTATCGAACCAGACATAGAACATCCTAAATCTAAACTTTCCCAACCTAAATCACCTTCGATTTTTATAGCCCCTACTCCTTAACTACCTTCATCTCGAAGGAAGCTGATAGTAGCGACTGAATTACCTCCTGGGTTAATTAGTATTGAAGACATGACCAAAGAAACAAAGACACCTCATTCTCCATTAAACGGTACTAAAACTTTTGACCCAAGAGTTTCTTTCTCTCGTTTCCGACTTCACCCTTGTCATTCTACAACTTTGAGTCTTTTAGGTCAGAATTTGTCACTGTCACACATTCCTTTTTATTCACCACAAGTAACTATCTCAAAAAATCCTATTGGAAGTGAACATATTCATTCATATATGTTTACTAGCTCCCCATAATCACTATTGTATGGTGGTACATCAGTTCCTCTTGGGTAATAATCACTTACTCAAACTTTTTCAAGAGTTGTTTCTTCTCCTCAACCTTCTACTCGGTCATTTGGTTTATCTACATCTACTAATCAGAGCATGACTTCCATGCCTGAATAATTTATGACATCAAATCAACATATTCACATGGTGTCTGGTAATTCAAGTAACCCTCAAGTAACCCAGACTAGTTTTTATTACCATCCTTAGGGGCAACCATCTTATCCTCCACCTATAGAACAACCTATTTCTAGAGGTCAATCGTTTACCGAAGCCTATAGTCAAATACCTCAGCTCGACCTTGGTGAAGTTGTTATAAATCAACCTATAAATGGTACTCCTTATCCCTGCATGAACATAATTTCAAATCCTTCCTTTAATCAATAGTATGGTCCAAGTGTTCCATAAGTGCCATTTTATCAACCTGTTCAGCCTACTGCATAATCTATACATCAAATACCTTTTATAGGTATATTTATACCTACCTAGAAGCCTATTCAAGGAATTCCTCAAACAATTTTCCAACAACCTATTCAAGGAATTCCTCAAACACCTATTCAGTAAACGATTCAATGACCTGTTCAGGGTTCACTACAGACCCCTATTCAAACAACCATTTCACATCCAGTTCCAAGTTTTCCTCAAACACCTATTCTAAGAGGATCACAAATGATTGTTCCAGTAGCCCCTTAAATATATGTTCCTCAGACTACTCAGGCAATCCCACAGGTTTCTTCTTATCAAACTATTCCTACAGTCAAGTCTATACTGCATATTCATATTGGGAAACCTATTGTCAAAACAGGGAAAAGACCTTTTCAAGGTCAAGCCTACTAGGTTCCACCTTTTCAATGACAAGTTTTGCAAATTTCACCTTATCAAGGGAAAAATTTCCAAAACCAACCTTTTCCAAGTCAATTTATTCAAAGTCAACCTGTTCGAATTCAATTTGTTGAAGGTCAACCTTTTCAAGTGCAACCAGTGCAGGGGAAATATTACTTAGGTCAAATGGGTGAAGCCCAACCTTTCTAGAGTCAACCATACCCTGATCATACTTATCAAGTCCTTTTCAACGTCAACCCGATATGGTTCACCTTAGTTTCCCTGGTGGATTTCAAATTCCAACTACTTAGGCCATTCAAGGATATCTTGAACATCCACCTCCAGGGGTTGGTCTTAACCCTCAAGGTTATCAAACTTTACCACCAGATCCTAGCTCGCAGTTACTATTTATTCTAATGCTAGATGTATCATGGTTAACTAATGATCCTATCTATTACTATCCTTTTTGGTTGGCGATTTCTACAAAGTTACAAAATGACATACCTAAATTCGAAGGCATTTCAGGAGAGGATCCATCCAATCATGTGATGAAATATAATATTTGTTGTGTATCAAATTATTTAATCTATGATTCCATATGTCTACATCTTTTCCAATGAACTTTAGCCGGTTTGGCAGCAAAATGGTACACTGAGCTACCTCTTGCCTCTTTCCATAGCTTTAACAACTTGAAAACAACATATTTAACCCATTTTCAACTACCAATCCATTATGATATTGATACCGAACAATTTACTTATTTTAAACAATCGAAGTCGACTCATATCTTTGTTCATATCCATGAATGAAGACGTAGATGTCACTTAGTAAAAGTTTTCATTCCAAATCAAATTTTCGTTGTATGGTTTAGAAAGTATCTTCTTCCCCTTATCATGAAAGATGTTACCAAGGGAGGTGTCATCATGAAAGAGAAATTAATTACTTGTGCCTAATATTTAGACTTTGTCTACACTCAATCTAGCACTTTGTACGAAAAAAAATCCTGAATTTACCATGCCCTATGGGTGAACCCATTATTACATCTCCTACAGGATCAGGATCTTATGTTATTGATGGCATTATAGGTTCTGTTAGCCAACAGTCTAAAGGAAAAAAGAAAAATTCTAAAAATTCTTAGACTTTGGCCATACAAGATACACCATCTATAAGCCTTCCTCCATAAACTATTTCTAAGATCAACATTGTAGAATCATCTACTGGAAATAAGTAATAAACAAAAAATTAGAAGTAAGGGAAATGGAAATCGAAACAAAATGTTGCTCCCAAGGAAAAACTTGCTAAACCTAATCCTACCAATGAAAAGAAAAAACATCGCTATCCTTTCCTTATTTGTAATGAGGATCACTTTACGAAGGAATGCCCACATCGGGAAAAGGTTTCAAAATTGATTAAAGGTTCTCCAACTCCTACTATTTTGAAGAATCCATTTTCTTCTCAAGACAAAAAAGGTTTCTCATAATACATCTTCGTATTCCACATCGCAAGATATCATGATGATGTATTCGCAAGAAGTTTTGGTAGCTACAAAATCCAAAGATTAAGGGTCTAAGCATGTTGTTGAAAATTGAAATGAAGTTAGTTCGTTTGGCCAAACTTCCAATTAAATTCCTCCTCCTTCTGAACCATTATAGATTGAGAAGCCAAATCCTGATATGATGATCTGACTCCCTCCCAAAGATGTACTTTGGAAATCAACTTTGAACGTGCATGGTAGAGTTATGGAAAATTACAACATTGTTGAAGACCTGGTGTTACGAGAATAATACACCCTAGGGTATGGGTTGAGTACCCCAACAAAGAATATGGGGTACACCAATAAGAAGCAAGCAAACAAGCAACCTTGATACTTAAACTACTCAAGTAAGAAGAAGAAGTATTACCCAAAGGTCCTACGTTTGAGGTTGTTTTTGTGGTCCAAACCCTCTGCTTCCTCAAATGCCTTAAAATCTACAACTCATTCAAGAAAATCATATATACCAGCAGTAGTTGAAAGCATGTTCATGATATATGTGTTAGATCATATAAGAATATAAGTATAGCACATGAAATCATATGCCAGTTAGATTAAAACATGAATTTAAGCGTTCAAATCTTAACATCAGCAATGAAGACATGACTTCTTTATTGATGAATACAAAAGAATGTAGAAGAATACAACCTGATTCATCCACGGCTCTAAAAGAAACCTTACTCTGGATATGTCTAGCCCAAGCCTCAACAATCCTCTTTCAAATGCATACACATGGATTCCATATAAAGGAGATGGACATCACAATAAGGAAACAGGGGTTTCCTATAGCTGGGAGTGTAGGAGGCATAGGGATAAATCAGACATGACCAGGGACAAGTTGGATATAATATTAATATCCTGTCTTTCTCTCCCCTTAGGGCTTGCCCATGAGGTGTATTTATATGACCTCAAAACAGTTTTTTCAGGTGCAAACTGGTTACGCCACAAGCTCCTGCAGGTAGGCTTCCGGTGCAACCAGTAAACCCTACCCAAAAAATAGGGATTTTATATTTTTTTCATATTTTTAATCATATACACAGTTTGGCTATAGCTAAACTTCTGTGTGCATGTGATGTTTGCAAGGTAGAATCACATATGGAGTTTAAAATAATATTTTCTAATATTTGGACTAAGTCTGAAGGGAAATGGTTGCCCAAGGCCATGAATTAGAGCATCAAGTATACAAAGGTGGCAAATGATGATATAATAGATGCCCCCTAATATATGAGGTCAGAAGGGGTACATGATGGTTGAAATGTATTACATGTATAGAAAGAATCATGCAAGGACTTGGGAGGAGATCACCAGATTCCAGCCAGCCAATCTAGTGGAAGAGATCATAAAGAAATCTCATTTCTAAGGCGGGCATACCCATGCTCAGAGATAGTAAAGCATGTCCGTATATCAAGTGTAGAGAGGATCCAATATGTATACAAGTACAAAGGACACTGATAAATACATAGTGGATCATCTGACCATAGCTGCAAAAGTACATATCAAGGCCATGCCACAATATCACATATAGAAGAGCTGATCAATGATGTTGAAGTATGAATCTGATCACTGAAGTCACATAACTGGATCCTCAAAAGTACCAAGACAAAAAGTAGAATAATGGTACGACATGCAACTTGGGTGCCAACACATAGGATGTCATTGATATGAACTGCATCATATAAGGTGGATGGTGTCACTAGAAGTAAAATGGAGGGACTGACATGTGAACCATGAAATGATGATGCAACCTGAGGTCTTCACTGTCCACCATGGTAAATTTATACACTATGGGAATAAATGCATTGAAGTCGACCATGTGAGAAATAGTTTGATTACCGGTCATTGATGTATACCATTAACAAACACGAGACAACTCACTGATAATGATGATGTGAGTCAAGGTACCCTAGTACAATCTAACAAGTGTGAATAAATGAGTGGAAGTCGAACACTTGATAGAATCTATCAATCAGGAGACGTTGATGTATTCTCATTGTTGATATTGAAGGAGTCTACCACTAATCACGACAAACCCCAAGGTACTGAAAAAAAGTACTCTATATCTTATTCCAAGAGAAATAAGTTGAAGTCAATGGGAAAAGATCTATTGGAAGGTAGGCATTAAGGCATCCTAATTCAATATAGTGCAAGTGTAACTAGCAGGAAGATAATGTGGAAGGAATCAGACGAATAAAGATGAAGTAAACAAACCAAAGCACATTTCCAGTGTACACAAGTTGTGTCTAGTGCATGACAGAAACCCTCTGAACCAACCAATAATGAAAGTTGACACAGAGGTAAGGAATCCACCAATAGGGTCAAATGGAAACCCTTAGGCATCCCTCTCCCTTCGAACTTGGTCCCAATATTAAAAATTATTATTTTAAATTCCATATGCGACCATAACTCTACAGGTAGCAAAGCTTTTGTTGGAAAAACGAATTCTCCTTATGAAGATATTGATGTTGGTTTACTCAAAGACTCATCATTAATGGGAACCTTTTCGATGCCTCCATCAAACTTTCCTTCTAAGATTTCTGAGGTAAACACGATTATGTCAAGTATCATCCAATATCCTCATCCATGAATGGTTCCTTTAGAGTCTGAGTTATCCTCCTATGGCAATTAAATGCCTTTGAGAACTTTTGAATTAGCTTATTGGTAAGTACAATTTCTTTCTGACCCAAAATCTACAGATATTAATCGAATGGATATGATCAGTCAAGATTATTCTCCTTTGTCTTGGTTAGAACCATTTTCATTCTTTGACCCTTTCGATCGTATGTTTCCAATTGAAAAAAGTGTCATGGAAGTTATGCCTTTAGACAAAATTCCATGGAATGATCATCATCATCATTCATCATTTGTACCTAGCCCTGACAAAATCAAGAATTATTTTTCAAATATATTTTCAGTTGAGATAGTAAATAGTCTAGAATCACCCATTTAAATATTTCAATCTGAATCTAAAAGGAATTTGGGGAATATATCCGCGACCATTCCCATTGATATCTCACTTAAAACAGGGACTTTTGAAAATTTTCAAATAGGGACTTTTGAAAATATTCAATCAAATAAATTTGAACATATAAGGCCCTATTTCAAGAATTATGTGAGATTTTTTCCTACTCCTATGAGGAAATGCCAAGAATTGATCCAAGAATTGTAATACATGGAATCAAGACTTACCTGAATATTAAACCTATCAGACAATGATTACGTCGTATGCATCCCCGAAAAGCTACTGTGATTAAAGATGAGGTCTAAAAATTGCTAAAAGCAACTATCATCTACCCAGTTCCCTTAACTGATTGGGTATCCAATATCATGCCTGTTAATAAGAAACATGGAATCAAAATAGTATGTGTCGATTATAGGGACATCAATAAGGCTTGTCCTAAAGACAATTATCATACTCCCTATATCGATCAAATCATTGATGAATGTGCCAAAAATGAAATGTTTTCATTTATGGACAAATTTTCCAGCTACAATGAAATCAACATACTCCTGGTTGATAAACATAAAACCACATTCATTTTTCGATGGGGGAATTTTGGCTATCTAAAACATGCATTCGATATAAAGAATGCAGGTGCAACTTTTCAATGAGCTATGTCTAATGCATTTTATGATATCAAGCATATTTTGAAGCCATATTTGGATGACTTGGCAGCTCATTCACTGAGATGAGAAGACCATCCAATGCATTTGAGAGAAATTTTTATCAGATGTCGCTATTATAATATTTGATTGAATCCACATAAGTGTGTTTTTTGTGTGAAATTTGGTCAATTTCTAGGGTTTTTTGTTCCAAAGGAAGGCATTCATGTCAATGCATTGAAGGTCGAGGCAATCTTGAGTTTACGTCCTCCTTCCAATCTACGTCGAATCCAAATTTTTCAAGGGAAAGAAAACTTTCTTCGTTGATTTATCCATAATGATGTTGAGTTAAGAAAGGATTTTACTCGATTTTTGAAAAATGGCATCACATTTATCAAGGATGAAGTGGCTCAAAAAGCCTTTGATGCACTTAAATATGCGTTGACCCATACACCACTATTACATTCTCGCGATTATCAACGAGATTACTTTTTATACTTAGTAGCGTCCGATGCCACCATAGGTATGGTCCTAGTTCAAGAAGACGAGTCGAACAAAGAGAATGTGATTTATTATTTAAGTCATAATTTGACCAAAACTGAAGAAAAATATGCACTTGTGGAGAAATTGGCCTTAGTAGTTGTTCAAGTTGTCGAACGTTTTCGTCACTAAATTTTGTTGCACAAAACTACTATAATTTCTTATTACAACTCCATGATTTAGATTATTATTAGAAAATTGTTTAGGGGCAAGTATTCCAAATGGATAGTCATCCTATAGGAATTCAATTTGGAATTCATCAAATCCAAATATAAAAAATCATTTTTTTCTGAGTTATTGTGTGACTTTCCCCGTACAGAGAATGAAAATGTGGTAGAAGATTCTCATCCATATGAATCTCTTTTTATAATTAGTACTTTAGATCCCTGGTACGGATATGTCATCATTTATCTCCAAACACAAACATTTCGACTAGAACTGAGTCGAACTAATCATCATTGAATTCGGTACCAATCCAAGCAATATAATATTGTTGGTGACACATTTTATTGTTATGGTGTCGATTCTATTTTTCAACGATGCTTAACTCATACAGAAATTGAAAATACATTTGATGACTGTCATTCTGTAGCTTGTGGTGGTCATATGTCAAGGTTCACCACTGCTCAAAATATTCTACGTGCGAGGGTTTTTTGGACTTCTATGTTCAAAGACTATATAACTACAGTCTGTAAATGCCATAGTTGTCAAATATATGATCAGAAAATGCATGCACATCCAGTTCTTCTTTACCCAATCATTTATGTTCATCCTTTCTCTAAATGAGGCATTGACTTTCCTGCATGTAAACCTTACTAGGTCAAGGGGCGTGGGTATATTATCATTACGGTAGATTATTTTAATAAATGGGTCGAGGTGATGCCTACATATAATGATGATGGTGAACCAACATCAATTTTTGTAACACCCTCTCCTCCCAGGTCCACCCAAGCAACCAACCATCCAGGCTAAACATTGTAGAAAATCTAGTGCAGGTTAACCTGATAATGCAATATAAATCAAATCAAAATACTATAACCTACTTGTATTATCAATCTGCGGAAGCTTAAAGATCGAGTTGAACAATATAACCAAAATAAGAAGAATCAATCTAAAATACACATGAAAATACTTTCGGGAAAGCCTTAGCTAAACCCCCACTATCTGTATTATCATACAAGGTGGAAATACATAGGAGTTATACAAAGCCTTAGCTCTCACAACTAGCCAACTCTTATTACAATCCTCACAGATGCTCATAGGCAATCTTGGATGCTCTCCACCCTTCCTCTCTTCCCTCCAAGCTCCTATTTCCTTACGTTGTTCCTTGTGGATGATCTTCACCTCACCAAGTGGAAAACCTCCTCACCCAGTGGATGATCTCCTGATCTCACACACTGTCAGAACTATGCAATCCTCAAGGACTAATTCCTTGACTGCATGCATGAGTTTTCTTTATAAGAAAACACATGTAACTGATAGTACGCTATCCTTGAATTTAATCTCAACTGGGTCTTTCTCAGAATAGACATGCATGAGTTTCTGATGAGGGAATATTCCGTTAACTAGAGTACACTAGTTGAGTGCATGCATGCATCAACTGACTGTTAACTCACCATTAGTTCCTCAAACAATTTGGAACTAGTTTAATTGGACTTAACTTAGTAAACTGAGTTAACTAATTACAACTCAAGTATAACTCAATCTTATCTCCTTAGTTTAAGGGATAACTCTTGCATGATTGCAGAAATACATCTAACTTGAGTGTCTCCAACTAATTAATTCAAAATGAATTAATTAATTATTTCCAAGTAGTTGTTAAGAATAAATTTGATTTTAATTCACAATTTAATTCAAGGACAAATAAAATTGGAATATTCTTGTTCCCATATTTCAACACTCCCTCTCAACAAGAAAGGTATTATCTGCCACCCCGATCCTATCTCTATGGAACTCAAATTTACACTTTGACAATTCCTTTGCCAAAATGTCAACATCTTGCTCCTCTATCAAAATATACTACAACAACATGATCCTCCTTGCTACACAGTCTCTGAGATGATGATATCGGATATCTATGTGCTTGAACCTATCATGAAATACTAGATTCTTAGAGAGTTTGACACAACTCTCATTATCACAATGGATCACAATTGGATCCATCCTCTAATCAAATAAACCAACTAGGATTTTCTGCATCCAAATGGCCTCACATGCTACCTGAATTACATCCATGTATTCTTCCTCTACCGAGCTGAGTGCAAGCGACCTCTATTTCCTGTTGTACCAAGAAATTTCCACTGACCCAAGATTGAAAATCCCTCCTAATGTGCTCTTCCAATCTAATGGACTCCCTACCCAATCTGCATTAGTTAAGCCCGTTAGCTTCACTCCCTCTATCCATCTGTACCATAATCCATACTAAGATGTGCCTCCGAGGTATCTCAATACATGTGGTAATTCCAAAACAAATTGGTAGGCTAAACCATCGCTTGACTCAGCCGGTTCACCACATAACACAAATTTGGTCATGTGTTCACTAAGTACATCAGTGAACCCACAAGCTGCCTATAAATAGTAGATTCCACTACTTGTTCTCAAGTAGCATCCTCTGTCCTCTAATTACCTACTAGAGGAGTCTACATGGGCTTGCACTTTTCCATGTGGAATCTCCTAAGTATATTGTTGGCATACTTTCCGTGAGACACAAACAACTCCCCATCCTTCTACCACACTTCCATGCCAAGGAAGTAATGCATGAGACCCATGTCTTTCATCTCGAATTCTCTTGCAAGGTCCTCCTTGCAAGACATGATCAGCTGATCATCACCAGTCAATATGAGATCATCAACATAAAGTACAATGATAAAAAACTTGCCTTTCACCATGATGCTATACAGGTTTGCACCCACTTCACTCTTTGTGAAGCCCAACCTACTGAAGTAGTTGTCTATCCTGGTGTACTAAGCACGAGGTGCTTGCTTCAACTTGTACAATGCTCTCTTGACTCGGTAGACATGCGACTCACGATTGAAGTTCTCAAAACCTTTCAGCTACTCTATGTAAACCTCTTCCTCAATCTAGCCATTGAGGAATGCAGTATTCACATCCATCTAATGGATCTTCCAACCAATTTATGTTGATAGTGCCAATATAGATCTGATAGATTTGCACCTTGCCACAGGAGCAAAAGTCTCATCATAGTCAATCCCCTTGACCTGTGAAAAGCCACGGGCAACAAATCTTGCCTTATGCTTCTCCACACTAACATTAGCAGCTTGCTTTACCTTGTAAAGCCAACAGGAACTCACAGCTGACTTGTTCTCCAGTCTTAGAACCACATCCCAAACACTATTACAAACTATGGAGTCATACTCCTCCACTAGAGCATCAACCCAAATTGGTTGTTGCACTGCTTCCTTAAAGGAAGATGGCTCAGTCTCAACACATTCCCCAGCAAGGGCCATGTATCCAGTGTACCTCTCAAGTGACCTCCTTGTTGGAAATAATATTGAGAGGGGGCATGAATCAATATTATCAAGTCAAATACTCCTTTTTCAAAATCATATGATATACGCTACTTCAGTTAATTAAACCCGCATATATACGCAACTATACAGAAGGAAACATGTGTATACAAAGCAAACTTTTAATTTACTTTATCTTTCTGATGATGATTGTTAATCTATGTTTCAGAATCAAATAACCAGTTACAGTAAAATAGAGCAGAAATACAATCACACACAAGAACACAAGATATAAGGTGGAAACCCAATGTGGGTGAAAACCACCTGCTACAGTTTGTATCTATCTTCTTTTAAATTGGAAACTTCTTTTACAATGTACTGGTGCAATCCTTTACTAGTACATAGGTTGCAACCTGTAGAGAGCTACAACCCTCTCTCGTTCTCCAGCTTCTCCTGGAAGGGAGCTACAACCCCCTTTAGCTCTTGCACTAGCCAAGATAATAGTACGTAGGTGCCGGCCTACAGAAGGTTACAACCTTCTCTTTCTTCCAAGGACCACGTTTCATAAATTTTCAGACTGGATCCATGAACATCAATCAATCATCAAGAATCAACCAATCTCCTTTTCACCAATTAGACCTGAATCAATTAGATACTTCTCTGACAGCGGTACCCAAACCACAGTACCAGAAACCACACACCAAAATATGAACCCAAAACACAGTAGCAATAAACAGAAGCAGCTAGATCACAACTCAAAACATATACGCTATTTCAATAACCTACAACATGCGTGCATATGCTTCTGTGTTTCGAACAACCTGTGTATACGCTATTTTCATTCACTGAACCAGCGTGTATATGCACCTTCGCTTCACTGAACCTGCGTACAGATCTATAAAGTATAATTTGCTCTTTTAGATATTCAAACACTAATTAACCTAGATTATCAGTGTTATAGATCAAGCAAGCGCCACATATAACAAACCAAAATCATACAAAGATACTATCATTCAAGCTTCAAGATTATGACCCATCAATAGAACTTATCCTTCTCTTCGCGCTAAGGTTCCTCCTTCATTCAGATCCAGATCTGCACCATAACCCAATTACCAGTATTCCAAATCTACCACTTTATCAGATATTCAATAATAATTCAGATGATCCTTTGCCACATGATCTCCTTCCTCTTTTATAGTCTTAGGCCTTCCACAATACCACGGTCCAAAACCATAATAAACCAATACCATGGACCCAATACTAGGGATCAACACATCTGATGAGACGCCATGGTCAAAAACCACAGGTTCAAATTCCAAGGACTAACTACCATGGTCCAAAAGCAAGTTCTCCAACATATACGCACCTTTGTTACATCTAACCCGCGTGTATACATGCCTTAGTCTAGATGAACCAGTGTATATGCCTTTTCCTTCATTCTAAAATCCTGAACTGAGATCTGTTACCAAAGAGAGTTGCCATCAAGGACAACTCATCTGCCATGGCTCCAAACCTATGCCATAATGCCAACAATCTCCCCCTTTGGACTTGATGGCAACCCCTAATATCCTCAAAGTCATTCTCCCCCTTTGTCATCAAGGGAAAAGGGTTGTGCTCCCCCTGAGTACATGCTAAAATATCTGCCCTGTTGTGCTGACCATGCTCCCCCTAGCTGAAGGCAAGATCTGCAAAAGATGTTCTTCAAGAAGAACCATGACATATACATCATAAAAGACCTTCCTATCATCAAAAGACTCAATACATACATCCATCACCCAAACACGTGGGGATCATCCACCCAACCAAGTGGGGATACATCAGAAAATTACATATGACAACCAAGTACATTACATCTTCATCCCAGGCATAGTGGGGAAACCAGAATAGGTCGTTACATGACCTTGACACCATAACAGACATAGAGACGAAGTATGTAGAGCAAGACTTATGAAAGTCACAAATAACTAATAACAGCAGCATCTATCAATCACCACTCAGTTCAGCAACCAAGATTTCCTTTTGTTCTCCCCCTGCCTCTGTTCCACTAGAAACCAACAACAGTTGTGAAAATAGAACCAAAATCTTCTAAGATAATGCCAACAATGCATCATTAGAAGTTTATCTGCTCCCCCTGAACCAGTTTCAGATGGTCTCTTTGAGACCCATATCAAACAATTTTCATCTAGAGCCTGTCCCTTCTGATATCCATCAAGCCTCCATATACGTGACTTTCTCTGCAAAAACCGGCGTATGTACGATGATCCTCCTCAGGAAACTCGTGTACACTACTTTTTCTCTAAAACAGACAAGTTTAACAGCAAGACGATGCATCAAATACTCCCAACTTTTGTCTGAGATATTCAAAAGTTTCCCTGGGCAGTGGTTTGGTGAGAATATCAGTAACTTGTTCCTTAGAAGGAACATACTCCAATTTGACCTTTTGTTCCAACAATTGTTCCCGGAGATAGTGATACTTGATTGGTATGTGCTTGGTCTTTGAATGCATGACTGGTTCTTTGAAATGTTGATTGCACTTTTATTATCACAAAATATGGAGATAGGTGGTGTACAAGTGATATGAAAATCCTGCAAGGTTTGCATCATCCAAAGGAGTTGAGTGCAGCAAGATGCAGCTGCCACATATTCCACTTCAGTTGTAGATAAAGCAATCGAGCTCGGTTTCTTGCTGAACCAAGATACTAATCTGGAACCCATAAAGAAGGCACCACCACTTGTGCTCTTTCTATCATCCACACTTCCAGCCCAATTTGCATCTATATAAGCATGAAGAGTGAGATCTGTATCACTAGGATACCATAAGCCATAGTTTTGAGTTCCTTGAAGATACTTGAAAATTCTCTTTACTGCCTGAAGATGAGTTTCCTTGGGATTTTCCTGAAATCTTCCAATTATTCCCACTGCATGCATGATGTCTGGTCGGGTACCTGTCAAATAAAGGAGACTTCCAATCATGGATCTATAGATTGGTTGATGCACTTCTGCTGATTCATCATTTGCACTGAGACTGCATCTTGTAACCATAGGGGTACATACTGGTTTTGAATCTTCCATGCCATACTTCTTCAGAATCTTCTTGAGGTACTTGGTTTGAGACAAGAAGATCCCTCCTTCATTTTTTTGGATTTGCAATCCAAGAAAGTATGTCAGTTCTCCAAGCAAAGACATTTCAAATTCTTTTTGCATCACCAAGGCAAAGCTTTGACTTATAGCTTCTTCATTGCTACCAAAGATAATATCATCTACATACACAACAATTATTAGCAATTTGTCATTTTCAATTTTTCTATAAAGATTACTATCTGCTGATCCTTTTGAAAAACCTTGTTGATGAAGATATTTGTCCAAACGATAGTACCAAGCCCTTGGAGCCTGTTTAAGATCATAGAGAGCATTTTTTAGTCTGCATACAAGATTTGGATCATTCCCAAGGATGAAACCATCTGGTTTCTCAATGTATACTTCTTCTTCTAAGTCCCCATTCAAAAAGGATGATTTCACATCCATTTGAAAAACTTTGAACTTTTGAAAGCTTGAGAGAGTAAGGAACATTCGGATGGCCTCAAGTCTAGCAACAGGAGAAAAAGTTTCTTCAAAGTCTATTCCTTCTTGTTGAGCATACCATTTACAAACAAGTTT
>APFE031550996.1:18503-37677 GCA_000404065.3 Pinus taeda
CTAATTACTTCCCCATTTTCATTCAACTTGTTTTTGAAGATCCATTTTGTCCCTATGACATTCTTATCTTTTGGTCTAGGAACCAACTCCCAAGTGTTGTTCTTTTCGATTTGTTCAAGTTCTTCATCCATTGCCTTGAGCCAGCATTCATCTTTGCAAGCATCTCTTACATTTTGTGGTTCAGTGGAGGAGAGTAATGCCAAATAGCTTGAAGCTTCTGCAATTGTTCTTCTTGTTTGTATGCCAGCCTCCTTTTGCCCAAAAATTTGTGATTCTGGATGATTCTTTTGAACATACCTAGAAGGAGTCTTTTCTTCTATCCTTATTTGTTCCTCTGACTCCTCATGGGTTTCTTCTTCATAGTTTTCTTCTTCATCATCAGTCTGATTTTGAGGGTAGTCTTCATCCTCTTCGATATTTTCATAATTTACTGCCTAGGAATGTATCCTTTTTCATCAACCACTACATCAATGCTGTCAACAATTCTTCTAAGTCTTTTATTGTAACACTTATATGCTTTCCTGTGGGGAGAATAACCAAGGAGAATGCCTTCATCTGCTCTAGGTTCAAGTTTTCCAAGTTGTTCATCATTATTCTTAATATAGCATTTGCTTCCAAAAATTTTGAAACGCTTTACCAAAGGAGTCTCACCATACTAGATCTCATGAGGATTTTGAGTGTTGTTCACTCGAACATTTGTTTTGTTGAGAATAACAACCGCAGTAAATGCAGCTTCACCCCAGAAGGTTTTGGGAGTTCCAGACTCATCAAGCATAGCATGAGCCATTTGTTGAACCGTTCTGTTTATCCTTTCCACTACTCCATTTTGCTGAGGAGTCCTAGCTGTAGAGAATTCCCTTCTTATTCCATGTTCTTCACAGAAATCAAAAAATTCATTTGAGGTAAACTCCCCACCTCTATCAGACCTAAGGCACTTAATTTTGTGATCTGATTCATTTTTAGCCAAGGCTTTGAAATATTTGAATTTTTTGAATGCTTCATCTTTGTGCTTCATAAGTCCTAACCAAACCGTCCTGGAGAAGTCGTCAATGAATAATATAAAGTATTCTTATCCTCGAGGTGACCTTGTCCTAAATGGACCACATACATCTATATGGACTAGCTCAAGAGGCCTACTAGCTAATCCTTCCTTCTCAAGGAAGTTAGTTCTGGTTTGCTTACCAAACTGACATGATTTGCATATAGTGTTGTCTGGAATTTTGACATTTGGAAGACCGCGAACTGCCTGGTATTTTCATGCCTTCCTTATTTGTGAAAAGCTTAGATGCCCCAACCTCCGGTGCCATAACCAGTGTTCATCATCCTTGCTCAAATAGCGTTGTTGTTTTCCTTCCTCAAATATGTATAAATTATTTGGAGTTCTTCTGCCCTTGATCACTGTTTTTCCGGTATCAAGGTCATGAACACTACATCCATTTGATCGAAATATTACTTCGGTTCCTTGATCGCACATTTGACTGACACTCAGTAGATTATGCTTCAAGCCATCAACATACAAAACATTCCAGCTTTGACTTTTTCTTTCAATTGAACAGTGCCTTTTCCTTTTATGACTGCAGGGGTATCATTTCCAAAAGAAACTTTCTTTCCCTTTTCTAAAACACTATATGATTCAAGTTTTTATTTATCACCTATCATATGCTTTGAACATCCATTGTTGATGTACCATTTATTTTCTTGTCCTTCTGCATATAAAGCTATCCCACATCTTTCTAGTTGTGGTTCCTTCATTCTCCATGTTCTGGCACTCGAGGTTTGTTCCTTCTGAGTTGTCTTCCAAAACCTGCTCCTACATTCAGAATCTTCATGACCGAAGTTATTACAAATAGAACATTCAATTTCATTTTCAAGGGCGGAAAAGTTGTTATAAGTACTTTTTGTGATTCCAGTCATAATTCTTTGTTTTTGTGCTTCTCTAGTCATGATTGTCTTATAGGCAACACATTGAGCTGCTTTGTGGCCAAAGTTATGGCAAGAGAAACATTGGCAATTGAAGAAACTCCTGCGATTGTCAAATCTACTAGCCAAATGATTGTAGTTTCTATTGTCATCCATTCTTCAGGCAAATTGAGAATATTTTACCTGTCGTTGATTGTGGCTTTTGTTTATCCTTAAAGTAGATTGCCCCCAATTTTCTTGATATTCTTTGTTCATTCTTGAGGTAAATTGTCCCTGATTTACCTGATAATTTCTATTAGGCTTTTTCTCGCTCCTCCTTGCTAGATCAAGATAACTTTTGGAGGTGGATGCTTGTGATGCTTCTCCATTATACCCAAAACCTGTCTTGATCAGTGGAGAATGCTGCACATTGATAATCTCATCCAGAGTTTCAGATCCTTTAACAAATTTAAGATTAAGAGATTTTATTTTCTCAATCTCTTTTCTAAGACCAACAATTTCACATTCCAATTTTTGATGATGTTTTTCCCTTTCATCCAGTTGACATTGCAGAGAATCAATGATCATATTTTTCTCTTCTAAACAGACTTTGAGTTTCGAAATTTCTTCATAAAAACTTTCTTCATCTATAGCATCCATGTAATCATCATCTTCAAAAGCCATTAAAAGTTTATAATTATTACCTCGTTCATCTTCATCACTATTTGAAAGTCCATCACTATCTTCATGAGTGTAATAACTTTTCTTGTTTGCATTCTGTTTCTTGTTCCATCTAAAATATTCTTTCCCCTTGTCAATCTTATCCTTATGAGGACATTTGGCAGCATAGTGACCGACTCTTCGACAAGCAAAGCATTTGAAAGGTAACTTACCTCGGAATCTTCCAGTACCCCATTGAAGATTCTTGACAAAATTTGATTCTTCCTCTTCTTCAGACACGTGCCCTGACTCATAGTAATCTCCTTTGCCTGAAGTCTTGAAAGCAGCTTCTCTCCTGTCTGATGGTCCTCCTTTCCTCATTTCATAAGCAATCAGAATTCCGTGCAGCTGTGACATGGTAAGATTTCGTAGATTCTCTTTTTCTTCTTTGCAGAAACTTTAGATTCAAACCTAGGGGACAAAGATCTTATAACGTTTTCAACCACAACAACCTCTTTTATTTCTTCACCCATGTTTTTCATACAATTAACAATCTCATCTACACGAAGGAAATAGTTAGCCACACTCTCATCATTATGCATTATGAGATTTTCATACTGAATTCTGAGAGTTTGAAGTTTTGCTCGTTTTACCTGATCATCTCCTTCATAGCTCAGTAAAATCTTGTCCCATATTTATTTTGCGGATTTATACTGCATAACCTTGACAAATTCTGATTGAGATAAACATCCTAATAGAGTATTGACTGCCTTTTCATTTGTTTCATATTTCTTCTTCTCAGCTGGATCTGTAGGAGTTGTTGATGGAAACGTATACCCTGTATCTATGATATCCCAGACTTTTGTACCAAGAGATTTAAGATAGGCAGTAACTCTTACCTTCCAATATACGAAGTTTGTCCCATAAAAAATTGGTGGCTTGATTGATGCTTCACTCTCGTAGTTGCTCATGATGAAAGATCTTCCTTCAAGCGATCAAGCTTCTTCTGAAGGACCTGCTTTGATACCAATTGTTGGAAATAATACTGAGAGGGGGGGTGAATCAGTATTATCAAGTCAAATATTCGTTTTTCAAAATCATATGATATACGCTACTTCAGTTAATTAAACCTGCATATATACGCAACTATACAGAAGGAAACACATGTATACAAACCAAACTTTTAATTTACTTTATCTTTCTCATGATGACTGTTAATCTATGTTTCAGAATCAAATAACCAGTTACAGTAAAACAGAGCGGAAAGACAATCACACACAAGAACACAAGATATAAGGTCGAAACCCAATGTGGGTGAAAACCACCTGCTGCAATTCGTCTCTATCTTCTTTTAAATTAGAAACTTCTTTTACAATGTACTCATGCAGTCCTTTACCAGTACGCAGGTTGCAACCTGCAGAGAGCTAAAACCCTCTCTCGTTCTCCAGCTTCTCCTGGAAGGGAGCTACAACCCCCTTTAGCTCTTGCACTAGCCAAGATACTAGTACATAGGTGCTGGCCTACAGAAGGTTACAACCCTCTCTTTCTTCCACAGACCACGTTTCATAAATTTTCAGACTGGATCCATGAACATCAATTAATCATCAAGAATCAACCAATCTCATTTTCACCAATTAGATCTAAATCAAGTAGATACTTCTCTGACAGTTGTACCCAAACCACAGTACCAGAAACGACACACCAAAATCTGAACCCAGAACACAGCAGCAATAAACAGAAGTAGCTAGATCACAACTGAAAACATATATGCTATTTCAATAACCTGCAACATGCGTGCATATGCTTTTGTGTTTGGAAAAACCTGCATATATGTTGTTTTCATTCACTGAACCAGCGTGTATACGCGCCTTCGCTTCACTGAACCTGCATACAGATCTATAAAGGATAATTCGCTCTTTCAGATATTCAAAAACTAATTAACCCAGATTATCAGTGTTATAGATCAAGCAAGCGCCACATATAACAGACCAAAATCATACAAAGATACTATCATTCAAGCTTCAAGATTATGACCCATCAATAGAACTTATCCTTCTCTTTGCGCTAAGGTTCCTCCTTCATTCAGATCCAAATCTGCACCATAACCCAATTACCAGTATTCCATATCTACCACTTTATCAGATATTCAATAATAATTCAGATGATCCTTTGCCACATGATCTCCTTCCTCTTTTATAGTCTTAGGGCTTCCACAATACCACAGTCCAAAACCATAATAAACCAATACCATGGACCCAATACTAGGGATCAACACATCTGACGAGATGCCATGGTCGAAAACCACAGGTTCAAATTCCAATGACTAACTACCATGGTCCAAAAGCAAGTTCTCCAACATACACGCGCCTTAGTCTAGATGAACCAGCGTATATGCCTTTTCCTTCACTCTAAAAGCTTGAACTGAGATCTGTTACCAAAGAGAGTTGCCATCAAGGACAACACCTGTGCCATGGCTCCAAACCTGTGCCATACTTCCAACCTGTGCCATACTTCCAACCTGTGCCATAATGCCAAAACTCCTTTGTCTGTGCTGAGAAGATGGTGCTCCCACATTCTCTCTCACATCCTTCAACAATCTATCAGCTTCTCTTGTGTGCTTCCCTCCATCTCTAGAAAACTCTGCTTGAGTAGATGTCTCCACTCCTGGAACCTCTGCATGCAGCTGCTCCGCATCAGTCTAAGGCTCCTCCTCCTTAGGAGCCAATAGTTCCTCCACAGCTTATAGTTGAAGCTCCCTCTCAAGGAAAACTCACATTGCCTTCTGCTCATCAAACTTGAGATCTCTACGAACCACTATCCTCCAACTGGTAGGCAAGTACACCTGATAGTTGTGAGGTGTATCAGTGTACCCCACAAGTACCCCCAACTCTGTTGTCAGCTCAAGCTTATTCTTGCATCCTTTGTCACATGGCAATATACTGATGAGCCAAAGATCCTGAAGTGACCCACATCTAGTCTCTTACAGGAGAAAGCATCCTATGGTGTCTTCATCCCAAGTATGCGATGTGGGCTTCTATTTGGAAAATAGATTGTTGTGTTGCATGCCTCAACCCACAAGTGAAGTGGTAGGCCTTGGTCATGCAACATTTCCCATGATTCCCCTACAATAGTTTTGTTCTTCCTCTTGGCCACCCCATTCTAATGTGTGTTATGAGGTGCCGTCAACTCTCGTTTAATTCCTTCCGCTGCACATAATTCTTTAAACTCTTGAGAGACATATTCTCCACCATTGCCACTTCTCAATGCCTTGATCTTCTTCCCTGACTCTTTCTCGACCAAAGTTTTGAACTCACAAAACTTTGTGAAGCTTTGGTCTTTCTTCTGCATGAAATAAATCCAGCATTTACGAGAACATTCATCAATGAAAATCACAAAATATCTTTTCCACACTATGGATGCCATCGAGAATGGTCCACAGGCATTAGTATGAACTCACTCTAAGATAGCCTTTGCTCGACTGTCTTGATCATTAAAGGAAGACTTGGTGTACTTTCCCATGGTACAACCTTTGCATGTGTCAACTTGCTCAAGTTTACCTTTGGGAATTCCTGTAGATATCTGCTACATTATCTTCAAATCCCCATGATGCAAATGGCCCAACCTCATGTGCCACAACTCGCTAATGTCTTGGCTTTGCACCAATTCTACTTTCATACTCAATGTTGCACAATCATCTACCTCTATTTTATAGAGATTCTTCACCTGAATCCCTATCCTCTTGGTCTGACCCATGGCTATGTGTCTTAGGAACACCTTTCCTTTAATCAAGACAATATCGTAGCCCTTGTCCTCTAACATCACGACCGACACCAAGTTCTTCTTCAGTCTAGGAACATACATGAGATCTGTCAAGGTGAGAGGAGCTCCATGCTCCCTCTGAAAAGAAATCGTTCCCACTCCTCAAACATTATACTTGCCGTCATCAACCATCTCTATGTGCATTTTGAGGTCTTTCTCCTCCAAGGAACTAAATAAACTCTTATCACCGGTCATGTGGAATGAGGCTCCACTGTCAAGATACCAGGCACAACTCATCATTGATGACACCATGCATGCGATGAGGGTAAAGTCCATTTCAAATTGAGAGGCTAATGCCTCACCCTTTGATCCTTCCAAGGATTCATTCTTGGACTTCTTCGATGGGAAATTAGTCACATAATGTTCCATATTATGACAATCAAAGCATATTACTTTAGACATGTCACCCTTCTTCCCTCCATGAGAAGAATTCAAATTGAAATGGGAAGCCTTCCCCTTCCCTTTCCTTGCCTTACTTGCTAAGGCCAGATTTTCTTCATCATCATTCTTGGATGAAGAACTATCTCGTGTGCTCCTCCTCATATGCTCCTGCATATGATCCGACCACAGTCGTTCCCAATGCGACAATTTCTCCCTTCCATTCACAGAGTCTTGGTATCTATTCCACCTCTTTGGAATGCCAAGGAGAGAGAGGCTCACCATATCATCAACAACAGTAGTTATTCCCACACTTCCAAGCTCATCTCTACAAGTGGTGAGCTTGTTTAGATATGTGGAAATAGTATCGCCCTTCTCCATATTTATTCTTCGAAGCTTATCCTTGAGCGCCAATTTCCTATGGTCACTACTATTCTAGTAGAGGTCCTTCAATGTATTCCACATTGAAAATGGAGTATCCTTACCATGGAGACTCGAGATAATATGGTCTCCAACTCCCTCAAGGATGATCCATCTCGCCTTCACCACACTCTTCTTCCACTCAGCCAACTCTTGTGCATTAGTTGAAGCTAGCTTTGGGATTTATTGATCAATCAATTCCTTCAAGCCATTTTCTTCTAATACAACCTCCATTCTATCTTTCCATGCTATGTAAGTCGAGCTACCTTCCAAGGCATACTTGAGTCTCAAGCCATAGAATGCCATTGGCCAACCTTGAAGTATGATATGAATTCGATTTTCACCTGTAACCCCGAATTTCAAACTTTGAATTCTCTTCTCAGTATATTATTCACAGCTCTAATTTCATCTAGAAAATTTCTACAAATCTAGCTCCGATACCATGTAGAAAATTTGGTGCAGGCTAACCTGATAATGGAATATAAATAAAAGTAGAATACTATAACCTACTTCTACTATCAATTTGTGGAAGCTTAAAGATCGAGCTGAACAATATAACTAGAAGAAGAAGAACCAATCACACAATACACATGAAAATACTTTGGGAAAGCCTCAACTAAAAACCCCACTATCTGTATTATCGTACAAGGTGGAAATAACATAGGAATTATACAAAGCCTTTTCTCTCACACCTAGCCAGCTCTCAGTACAATCCTCACAGATGCTCACGGGAAATATTGGCTGATCTCCGACCTTCCTTTCTACCCTCCAAGCTCCTATTTCCTTGAATTGTTCCTTGTGGATGATCTTCGCCTTACCAAGTGGAAAACCTCCTCACCCAGTGGATGATCTCCTGACCTCACGCACTGTCAAATCTGTGCAATCCTCAAGGAATGATTCCTTGACTGCATGCATGAGTTTTCTCTATAAGAAAACACATGCAACTGATAGTACATTGTCCTTGAATTTAATCTCAACTTCGTATTTCTCCAAATATACATGCATGAGTTTCTGATGAGGGAATCTTCAGTTAACTGGAGTACACTAGTTGAGTGCATGCATGCATCAACTGATTGTTAACTCACCATTAGTTTCTCAAATAGTTTGGAGCTAATTTAACTGGACTTAACTCAGTAAATTGATTTAACTAATTACAACTCAAATATAACTCAATCTTATCTCCTTAATCTAAGGGATAACTCTTGCATGACTACATAAATACTTCTAACTTGAATTTATCCAACTAATTAATTCTAAATGAATTAATTAATTATTTCCAAGTAGTTGTTAAGACTAAATTCAATTGTAATTCACAATTTAATTCAAGGACAAATTAAATTGGAATATTCTTGTTGCCACATTTCAGCAAGCATGTGATGATATAGGTCGCTGTAAGGGATTCAATCTCATTTGTAACCTTAAGGAAAGGGACTCGATGGAATACATCATAAAAACCCATCCACATAAGCAACAACACCCTCAGGAGACATGTCACCCACTCAAAAATCTTGTCCCTGAGTCCCACACCCAAATTCGATCTCATGTTATAGGCAAGACAATGACAAGAAATCCAAAGTTGTTGTCATAGGCCTATGTACCGACAACTTTAGACTTTTCTCAGCATACTCTTGCCAAGGACCCTAATATTTGAGCCACTTTTCTAGCCTATAATCCTGGCCTCTACCCAAAAATTGCTACAACTTTCAGAATCCATCAAAGACATGATAACAACACTGGTAAATCAAAATCAACTTTAGGGTTAGGCTTGAGCATCCCCAAGCCGGAGTGATTTCTAACAAACAATTGGCATCAATGCAACCTAGAGGTCTAGGATACCAGATAAAGAACAAATTATTGAAAGGACTTGTGAAACATAACCAGAAGGATCACCACCTTCTACATTGAACTGTTATAGCATCAATTAGGTATTCCATCCATACATTTAACAATTACAAATAAATGCATGAACTAACCATGATGTGAACCAATCACATAACCATGCTTATAACCAACATTAAACCATGTAAATATTAGAGATATGACAACCATTAAATCCCTATATAAACAAGTGAAAAAGTAAGAGAACTCAGCTTTTAGTAATCATAGGTAAATTTGACAAGGTTCAGGACTTCCATTTACCACCCAACTAGAGACATGGATAAACCAATTCTCTCTTTCATCCATTCACCCCCGTTCCATATTCCAAGCATGAATGTGGGATCTCATAGAACAACCAATTCAAGAAAAACCAAGGGAATCCAGAGGTTAAACCACTTCCACCCTCACCAAACCTTGATCACACCAAAATCGATGCTCTGATCACAACCGAACCAAACTTGGAATTCCATTCGGAATCCATCACTATCCTTGAGGAATTTTCCATCTTCTTGTCTCTGAGGCTTTACTGCAATCCAATCCTGGATCACTAGGCCCTAAACCAAGACCTATCTCTCATGCTTTACTGCAATCCAAACCTGGATCACTATGCCCTAAACCAAGAGTTCTCTCTTAGGCTTTACAATGTATCCTGCCAAAACAGGTCAAGGGATTCCTAGGCCTTTACGAATGAACCTTGAGACCACCTCTGCCCTAGATTTCAAAATTCATCTGACAAACCAAAGTTCAAAAACATGATTAACATCCCAACATACCATGGCATCCAAAACAAGGCAAGGCTAGGCTGAAAACCACTATCATAACCTAGCAAGACCATGCCACTAACATCAAGAGAACCATACACGAACATCCAAAGCCATGCATGTCCAAACCAGCTAGTAAATCACACATGCAAAAGGTTACCTACAAGTATTCCTATTGAAGCTATTTGATCCTTCTCTTCTTCATTGATCCTTACTTTCCTTCCTTTCCTTTGATTTCTTTTCCTTCCTTGATCCAAAGCTAAAGTGCTCCAAGAAAACTCTTAGTGACCAAGAGTGAGACAAAGAGAGAGAATAATGAGAGAGATCCAAAACTAAACTAACAAAAGGTTAGAAAAAACTTTCCCACTGATCCTCAGAAGCATTTTTATGAATGAGGCCTCTATTTTCTTCATTTTCCATTATTTTCCTTTAATTTCCTCCTCACATGCAACCTCTGACCTTTCATCTTACTTTTCTCCTAATTTCCTTTATTTTCATAAATAAATGTGCTAAAATGCCTTTTGTCCTTTTAATGCCTTAGCAAATTTTCCTTAGGAAAAACACACATCCACTAATGCCCACTAGGTTATCTTTGCCCAACATGAAGCTTGTAATAAGTGTCCCTTAATCGTGGTCTTATTTTTCCTTAATTAACTTTTATTACATGAACTTTTCACTAGGGTTGTTACAGAACCCTCCCCCTTGGGGAAATCGTCCTCGGTGTTAAACCACACCATGACCTCAACAAAACCTTTGAAAAGAAAACATATTTCCCATGGAGATTTATAACCTAGCTCGATGTAGTATTTACAATGAAAGACTTGCTCAAAAGTAAAACATGATGACAACATGAGAATATAATAACCATGATAACATGACAACCATACTGCTTATTGGAGTTTTATAAATTATCTCATGGTGGTATTTATATCCATACACATATACATACATATACCAAAACATCAACAAAACATATACCAACATCAAACCAAAACTTCTTTGCCTCACCCATAATAGAATGAATGATACAGGGACCAAATTTGATCCACCATCTCCCATGTATCTTCTTTAGGCCCAAAGTGCTTCTACTACACTCTAAATTGCTCTATGTCTCTGTTCCTAAGCATGAGATGTTCCCACTAAAATATACTCCAAGGCTCCGTCTATAACTCTCCTTCTTGCTCCCCCTGCAATACAGACCAATTAATAACATGATAAACATCCTTTATATAGTTCTTAAGCAATGAAATATGGATAACGTCATGGAATTTAACTGTTGGAGGCAGTGCAAGTTTATATGCCACGGATCCAATCCTCTCAAAGATCTAAAAAATGCCTACAATGCCATGGTGCCAAGTTGGCACGTGAACCAATCCTCAAAGAGCTTTTCTTGGGGTTGATGCACAAGTGATGTGCAAATACACATGCGCCCAAACCTGAAACTCCTTGAATACCCTGTGTTAATCTGCATAACTCTTCTTTCTATCCTATGTTGCCTTTAGATTCTTCTTTATAGCTTGCATTTCCTGCTCCATGTCCTCCAACATATCCGATCCAAGAAGTACCATGTTCATTGGATCACTCCAGCTGATGAGAGTGTTACAACTCAACGCATACAATGCCTCGAAAGTATTCATCCTCAGTGACTCCTGATAAGCATTGTTGTATGCGAACTCAACCAATGGAAGATAATCCTCCCATTTCTTCTGCTGGTGCATCTTGTACATCCTCAGCGTATCATCTAATATTCTATGACCATCTCTATATTTCCATCTATCTTCAAATGATAAGATTTAATGAAGGCCAACTCCATACCCAAACCTGCAAATAGATCCTTCCAAAACATGGAAGTGAAATTTGCCTCCCTGTCTGACACAATCTTCTTCGGAACACCATGCGGTCTCACTATCTCTCTGATGAACACTTGTGCTACCTCATTGGTTGAATATGTAGTCTTTACTGGAGTGAAGTGAGCTACCTTGCTCAACTTCACAACCACGACCATAATAGAAGCATGCTTCTTTACTATCTTCAGAAGACCTATAATGAAATCCATGGAAATTACCACCCATTTCCATTCTGGAATCACTATAAGCTATAGTAAACCACCTAGATTCTTACATTCTGCCTTGACCTACTGACAACTCAAACATCAAGACACGACCTCTTCTACTTCCTTCTTCAGATTCGACCAATAGTAGAACTTCTTCACTGTTTTCAACATCTTTTGGTATACAGGATGAACAGAGTATAGCTTGGCATGAAACTCCCTCGAGATAATCTTGTTGAGCTCACTGCAATTCGACAGAGAGATCCAATCTCTAAATCTCACAAAACCATCTATCGTCAGACAATATTCTACATCTCGATAACCAATACATGTACCTGCACTTGTACCTACACCTATACCTATACCTATACCTATTTGTTGTAACCTGTGCATAATATCCATGTATTTTTCATCTTGTTGTTCTGCCTACAAGATCTTATCCTGTAACTCTATTCGATAAGAGCCCATAACTCCTATTAGAAAAAACTTTCCCACTGATCCTCAGAAGCATGTTTATGGATGAGGCCTCTATTTTCTTCATTTTCCATTATTTTCCTTTAATTTCCTCGTCACATGCAACCTGTGACCTTTCATCTTACTTTTCTCCTAATTTCCTTTATTTTCATAAATAAATGTGCCAAAATGCCTTTTTTCCTTTTAATTCCTTAGCAAATTTTCCTCAAGAAAAACGCACATCCACTAATACCCACTAAGTTATCTTTGCCTAACATTAAGCTTGTAATAAGTGTCCCTTAATTGTGGTCTTACTTTTCCTTAATTAACTTTTATTACGTGAACTTCTCACCAGGGTTGTTATAGAACCCTCCCCCTTGGGGGAAATCATCCTCAGTGTTAAACCACACCATGACCTCAGCAAAACCATTGAAAAGCAAACATATTTCCCATGGATATTTATAACCTAGCTCGATGCAGTATTTACAATGAAAGACCTACTCAAAAGTAAAACATGATGACATCATGAGAATATAATATCCATGATAACATGACACCCATACTGCTTATTGGAGTTTTATAAATTATCTTGTGGCGGTATTTACATCCATACACATATACATACATATACCAAAACATCAGCAAAACATATACCAACATCAAACCAAAACTTCTTTGGCTCAACCGTAATATAAGGAATGATACAGGGACCACATTTGATCCGCCATCTCCCATGTAGCTTCTTCAAGCGCAAAGTGCTTCTACTACACTTTAACTTTCTCTATGGCTTTGTTCCTGAGAATGAGATGTTCCCACTGCAATATACTCCAAGGCTTCGGCTGGAACTCTCCTTCTTGCTCCACCTACAATATAGACCAATTAATAACATGATCAACATCCTTTATATAGTTCTTAAGCAATGAAATATGGATAATGTCATGGAATTTAACTATTGGAGGCAGTGCAAGTTTATATGCCACTAATCCAATCCTCTCAAAGATCTGAAAATGCCCGCAATACCATATCGCGCAAGTGATGTGCAAATACACATGCTCCCAAACCTGAAACTCCTTGAATACCCTGTGCAAATCTTCATAACTCTTCTTTCTATCCTATGTTGCATTTAGATTCTTCTTTATAGCTTTCATTCCCTGCTCCATGTCCTCCAACATATCTGATCTAAGAAGTACCATGTTCATTGGATCACTCCAGTTGATGGGAGTGTTACAACTCCACCCATACAATGCCTTGAAAGGACTTATCCTTAGTGACTCCTGATAACCATTGTCGTGTGCAAACTCAACCAATGGAAGATAATCCTCCCATTTCTTCTGTTGGTGCATCATGTACATCCTCAACATATCCTCTAATATTTTATTGACCATCTCTATATGTCCATCTATCTGCAAATGATAAGATTTAATGAAGGCCAAATCCATACCCAAACCTGCAAATAGATCCTTCCAAAACATGGAAGTGAAATTTGCATCCCTGTCCGACACAATCTTCTTTAGAACACCATGCAGTCTCACTATCTCTCTGATGAACACCTATGCTACCTCATTGGTTGAATATCTAGTCTTTACTAGAATGAAGTGAGCTACCTTGCTCAACTTCACAACCACGACCATAATAGAATCATGTTTCTTTACTATCTTTACAAGACTTGTAATGAAATCCATGGAAATTACCACCCATTTCCATTCTGGAATCACTATAGGCTATAGTAAACCACCTAAATTCTTACATTCCACCTTGACCTGCTGACAACTCAAACATCCAGCCATGACCTGTGCTACTTCCTTCTTCAGATTCGACCAATAGCAGAACTTCTTTACTATTGTCAACGTCTTCTAGTATACAGGATGAACAAAGTATGGCTTGGCATGAAACTCCCCTGAGATATTCTTGTTAAGCTCATTGCAATTCGACAGAGAGATCCGGTCTCTAAGTCTCACAAAACCATCTAACGTCAGATAATAGTCTACATCCCAATAACCAATACATGTACCTACACCTGTACCTATACCTATACCTATTCTTTGTTGTAACCTGTGCATACTATCCATGTATTTTTCATCTTGTTGTTTTGCCTACAAGATCTTATCCTGTAACTCTATTCGATAAGAGCCCATAGCTCCTATATGATTTACCTGTACCTTCCTGCTAAAAACATCTACCACTCAGTTCTCCTTTCCTTTGATGTATCTGATCTCAAAGTCGAACTCACTAAGGGTAGTCAACCATCTAGCTTGCCTGGCATTTAGATTCAGCTGATCAAATAAATACCTCAACACATTGTGATCACTCATCAATGTAAACCTCTTGCCAAGAAGATAGTGCCTCCACATTTTCAATGCGTATATAATCGCTACTGGCTCAATATTGTGCATCAGGTAGTTCTTCTCGTGCTCATTCGGTTTTCATGGCTCATAGCACACTAGCTACCCTCCTTGAATGAGAACTCCACCAAGTCTTTTCTTGCAAGCAATTATACATACTACAAAATCCTTGTCCATATCTGCAATCTTTAGCACTGGTGGATGTGACAACAACTTCTTAAGCTGCTAAAAACTAGCCTCACATTTTTATGTCCATTTGAACTTCTTAACTTTCCACTGCAATGATGTGATAACGTATGCAATGTGTGATAAGTTCATGATGAACCTTATGTACTAACCTCCCCATCCCATAAATGATCTCACCTCATCCACATTCTTAGCAGTTTATCACTCCATAACGACCCTTATCTTTTCTAGATCCACGACTATGCCATCCTTGGAGGCAACATGCCCCAAGCAATGTACCTTTATTTGAAAAAATTATACTTGCTAATTTTAGCATACAACTAATGCTCTCTTAGAAATCTCAAGGCTACTGCTAAATTATTGGCATGTTCTTCCTCATTCTTATAATATACCAATATGTCATCAATGAATACAATAACAAACTTGTCCAAATAAGGATGCACCACACTATTCATCAAAGAAATGAATGTATCTATAGCAATAGTCAAATCAAATGGAAAAACAACAAGCTCATAGTGCCCATACCTAGTCCTGAATAGATTCTTGAAGATATCCTCTTCCTTGATGTGTACCTGATGCTACCCTGATCTCAAGTTGATCTTAAAGAACATTATTTATCCCTTCAACTGATCAAACAAATAATTAGTCCTTGGAAAAGGGTAACTATTCTTGATCATTAAATTGTTCAGCTAGTTGTAATAAATGCACAATATAAGAGTACCATCTTTCTTCACGAACAACCCTGGTGCACCACAAGGCGATAAACTCGACCTAGTGTACCCCTTGTCCAACATTTCCTTCAGCTGCAACTTCAACTCAACCAACTCGGGTGTGCTTATCCTGTAAGGTGATTTTATGTTGGGGTTTCCCTTGGCACCCACTCAGTACAGAAATCTACCTCCCTACGAGGTGGAAACTCTATAATGTCCTCAGGAAATACATCCTAAAACTACTGCAAAACTCAACACCTTAACACATCTGCATCCTCAACCTCCTTACCCTTGTCAATAGAAATGTGTACTGCAACATCACACAACCTTTTCTGCAACTACACTTAGCCTGAATAGATTAACCATCCTCATTGATGTAGGCTTCTTCTTCCCCTAAAAATTCCTCTTTCCCCTTATCATCCACACAATGAATGGAATTGTCAAACCAATCCACTTTGGTGCTATGAAGGTATAGCCAACCAATACCTAAAATAATATTGAATGAACCCAATGGATATACATTCAAATGCATTGTTGTAGGCATACCATTAAATTCAAATGAACAAGCTCTTACCCAGTGGTCAACTCGCTTCTTTGTACCTGTAGCCAGCTTTACCAACCAAGACTTTGCATGCACTTCTTCTCTCAAACCACACTTATCCACCAGGTCAAGATTAATATAACTATAGTTAGATCCAGGGTCCATCAAAATAGAAACAACTTGATAACATAGCTTACTATCCATCTCAATGATCGAAGTGTGATGATCTGTCTGCTTTTTTTCCACAACTACAGAGATCTTAGTAATTCTATGACCAAAATCACCAATCGTATGCACCTTCTGAGCACTATAGATATGGGTTCTACCATCCCTCTGATATTGCAGACAATCCTTCTTATGATGATCCTTACCAAATATCCAACACTACAATGGTTCCCTGCCACTACCTCTAGCTTGCATTTCTCCAGATTTCTTGTAAGGAGCTGCATTTTCATTCTCACTTATATCTTGAGGTCTTCCTCTATTTAGTGGTCATTTTCATTTAGCTTTAAGACTTCTTTTTGAGTCATGCTTAGGCTCAAATTTACGCTTTGACTTCTCATAAAAATGCTTCAAATTTTGGATGACCTCCTCCAACGATCTAGGCTCATAAAACTCAATCCGGTTCTTAAATGCAACTGGCAGTCTGCTAATGAATCTTTGAACCTTGGCCTTCTCCTCCCTGAGGTAAGACACACATCTCAACAACTCCAAAAAATTGCTAATATACTCATAATCTATCATAGAACCCATTCACAACTCATAAAACTCGTTAGATTTGTCATCATAGTACCTCTTAGACAAGTACTTATTCTTGAAGAGCCTTTCGAATGCATGCCAATTCAAATCCTCCTCATTTATACCTTTGACATTCTTCATGTCTTCCCACCAAATACCTGTGTTACCTTTGAGACTAAAAGTGGCAATCTTTGATTTCATGTTTTCTGAATAATCATGCAATTGGAAGAATTTATTCATACCCAACAACCATGCCTCTACATCCTCTGATTTCTTCATCTCTCCATCAAAGGTAGGTGGATTTTCCTTCTTAAAATCATCCAACAAGTATCCCTTATCACTCCTCCTATAAGGATGACAATGATGATGATCATGATGCCTATTCGAACCCAAATGAGAATAGTACCTATGTCGATCACCTCCCCTGTATGGAGTATCCAACAACTTCCCATCTTCGATTGTGTCAAATCTATCTAACCTATGTCTATTAGGAGACCTACTGCCATATGCCCCATTAGTTCTCTCCTCATGCGCATGGTTGATCTGAAGTGGTCCCTCTCACTATAGATCTGACAAACTCTCAATTAGTATCACATTCATCTCTGCTTGTTTCTCTACTATCTGCATGAATTTTTCATTGTCTTCTTTGCAATTCCTTATTTCTTCCTTCAGGCTTCTCAATGTGTCTACGAAGTTAGAAGAGTGCCCCACACAATGTTGCCCATCTGATCCATAGGGAGATTCTATGTAGTCTACCACCATGCTAGCCATCCGATCTCTTTTCTGCAAGGCATACTACATCAACTAAACCAAATCATAATAAACCAATGTACCTTAGCATAATTCAGGGAGGATACCTTGCCCGCAAGATCATAAAATTAGCATGATACATGTGTAACATGATCATAACAATGTATATACATATACTAATTAAGTTCATCAACTCATAAACATCATTTTAACTAGGGTCCAGTCGTCAATGCAAGGCCATATCAAGAATGCATGTTATTATCTCATGCCAGAAAACAACCATTACTCCATTACACACATTGCCACATGCAACTATCAACATGCATAAGAAATGCCTAATCAACTATTCATACATATAAACACATGTAGTCAAGCATAAGCGATCAATTCTTGTAATCAACCTACAAGACTGATACATGTAATCAAAACATTCAAGAATGCACCTAACAAACAAGGATGTAGTCAAGTGACATATAATCAACATGTAAGCGACATATAACCATATGCAACAAGTCATATACTTCTGACAATGCATCCCACAAAATCACATCAAGTTCCTCATGAAAACCTTACTACAACTATGATCAACATCATGCAATGCAACAAGCACATGGAATGCAAGAGTAACAGACACACATGCAACTAGCATGCATGTATGACCAAGCACCTTCACCCAAGGAAAGCTCAACCATGCTCTGATACAAATTTGTAACACCCCCTCTGGCTAGGTCCACCCAAGCAACTAACCAATTGGGGTAAACATGTGATGAGAGAAGTCACTATAAGGGATTTAATCTCCTTGGTAACCTTATGGAAATGGAATCGATGGAACACTTCAAACAAACCCATCCACATCAGCAACAACACCCTCAAGTGACAAGCCAGTCAGTTAGACATCTTGTTCTTGAGTCCCACTAATGATTTAAGCCTTTTAACCCAAATTCTCTCTCATGCTATAGGAACGACAACGACCAGTAGCCCAAAGTCACTCTCATAGGCCTACAGTGACTGTGGACTTTTCTCAGCATAACTGTTTCAGCGACCCTGAGATTTGAGCCACTTTTCTACACCAGAATCGCGACCTCTGCCCACAACTTGCTACAACCTTCAGAATCAATCAAAGACATGATAATAATGATGATAAATGAAAATCGACCTCATGGCTAGGCATGACCATCCCCAACTAGGACAAACATTCTATTAAACAATGTTGGGTTGTGTTATATTCTTTCTACAACTAGCCCACGTAGTTAACTAGGGGGTTAGAGGGGGGGCTAGAGCCCCCCTTCATTGCGCCGATTGTGTAGCGGGGGGGCAGGGGTCACAAGGGGTTTGAGGCATACCTGTAACCCCAATTTATGGGGTCTAGGGCAGAGCCCTTGAAAATTTTGGTTTTGGACACTATGTTAGGATGGGCAGACCCATCTATGGTTTTGTGGATGATTTTCACCCATGTTTTTTGGATGCAATGATTTTTGGTCCATGCTATTGGATGCTTCGGCATGTATAAATATGTATTATAACATTGAAAGGAACATAATGAAAAATCAAGCTGGTAGTCCCGGTTTTGGGATCTAGGGGAAAATATC
>APFE031551000.1:7036-25055 GCA_000404065.3 Pinus taeda
GTTTTTTTTATGTAGATTAAATGATCCTCTATTTTTAATCTTATTTTTTCTTTGGTTCTTTCCAATTTTTCCTTTTCTTGGTTTTTGTTTTGTTTTGGTTTTTCAAATTTGGTAATGCCAAATGTAATCAAACTCATATAGCATATATCAAAATAGGAAAGTGAAAACACCTTTTATTTTTATTTTTTAGTAAATTGTTTTTTCTCACAAATGGAGAGATTCACTTGTTCTCGACAAAATGTTGAACAAGTCCCCCTGCATGAAGCAAAATGAAAGTTGAACTGAAAATATCCAATCACTTTTATGCATTTCATATTTCACAAACCTTTTCATTCACAATAATGTCTTTCTAAGTAAGAAGACAAGAAAATGGATATGAAACCATTCACTTGCTCTAAATTGTGTATTACCAATTAGGAACACTACTTGTGCATATGGTTTAATCCTGCATCCTTTCCATGACACTCGAACTAAATAAATATCACTCTAATCTGGCATCCCTTCTGTGACACTTAGAAGAAATATCGCTCTTCAATTTCAACAAAGAGAAGAACATTTTGATGGTATTGAAAAGAAAAATACTTCGTTGCAATGCATTGTCAACCCAACAACGTACCCTACGAAATAAATGAGCATATTTAAATAACTATGAGTGAATAGGAATACATGATGATTGGAGGTTCAATTATCTAAATGAATCTTTGAAGGAGTTCATGAAATAATTGTATTATTGTGCTCTATTTCTAAAATGATTTACCATAGTAAGTTTATCAAACGAAGTGTTGAGAAAAACAAAGATGTTGATATGATTATTTAGTTATAATGTACATATTTTAGAGAAAATGCCTAATTGTGATCTATTACTAAAATGATTTACCATTGTAAGTTTATCGAATGAAGTGTTGAGAAAAACAAAGATGTTAGATATGGTTATTTAGTTATAATGTACATGTGGTTAAGAGAAAATGTCCAGTGTTTTGGTAAGAGGAAGATGTAGACATAACAATTAATAAACTTTTCATAGAATAATAAATTTATCATCTCAATTTTTTTTGTTTTGTAATGCTTGGTAGGACCTCTATTTTCTATTTATGAAAAACAAGTTTACACCACATAGATGAGATAGGTGGCCTCAACTTGCCCAGTGGGAAACCAAGTCTGTTGACCACCTATCTGCGTTATATTCCATCCAAAAATCATATAGTTTAAGACGATCTACCCAAGCTATATATACATCTATACCATAATACGAGTCTGAGTTTCTGTCTATGATAAGAATACATTATAAAAGTAAATGTTATCCGCTAAAAACTTAAAAACAATCAGGAACATGACTATTCATTTTGGTCCTCTGAGGCTGAGTCGATCGGGGTTGAGTCATCAGCGGAGTCTACTGGTGCATCTGTCAGCTCGACGATACAAGGGATATGCCTTTGGATTCGATCTAGGCGGATGTCCTACTTGTAGAACTGAAACTGTATGGTCTGTATGTCCTTCTTGTAGTTTGACATGTCCTGGAGGGTCATTGCCATCCCCATTAATAGTTGCTCCATGGCCTTCCCCATCAGGCTCTTCATGAGCCAGTATAGGTATAGAGTCTGCTTAAATTGTGATAGTCTTCCCCTCGTATTTCCTGGGTCTAGGATTACCTCTTGCCAGGTCTCCAATTCCTCTTCTGATTATGCCTCCTCTTTTATCTGTTCCTCCTAGTCTTTTAAGATCTTCTTGATGCCTGCATCCGTCTCTATAGTTGCTCCATGGCCTTCCCCATCAGGCTCTTCATGAGCCAGTATAGGTATAGAGTCTACTTAAATTGTGTTAGTCTTCCCCTCGTATTTCCTGGGTCTAGGATTACCTCTCGCCAGGCCTCCAATTCCTCTTCTGATTCTGCCTCCTCTTTTATCTGTTCCTCCTAGTCTTTTAAGATCTTCTTGATGCCTGCATCCGTCCCTACTCTATACGTTGTCACTGCTTCATGGATTAGTCCCTCTATTGGCTTTCTTCCCTGTCTGGGTTCCGAGGTACCTGGGTCAGCACCCCGAGGCTCCTCCCTTCCCCTTCTGCTGCGTCCTTTGCCACGTGCTGGTCTAGCCATGTCACCTGTTGTGCTCACCTGTTCACACAACATTCTAGTTAGCTTACGAATTACATTTTCTAGCCTTTCCACCATTCTATCACTGCACCTCTCCTTGCATCTCCTACCATCCCCGTCTTTGCCTCGATGCCCATCTGCCCACTGCTTTTCTACCTCATTTATTTCTGAAGTAGCAGTGCCTCTCCCCTGCGATGCAATAGCCTCTCTGCTAGAGCTAACAACGCCACTCCCCTACCATGCGATAGCTTCTCTACCAGAGCTAACAATGCCACTCCCTTGCCATGCAATAGCCTCTCTACCAGAATTAACAACGACCCTACCCTGCCATGCACTATACCCTCTGCCTTTTTGGGAATTTCCTCTCTCTTCTCTGTTCCCAGGGATAGAGTCCAGTGCTCAATTCGCATGATGCTTACAGCCTTACCCTCCCATCCCTCGAACCATACAATCACTATTACTACCCTCAATTCCTTTCCCTTCTCCCTCCCCTCTGGCCTGAGTGCCTTCCGCTCTTCTCTATCCCTCACAATTGCCCCGCCTCTCATTTGCTTATCACCCTTTTCTCCTTCCACCTTACAGGTTTGGCTGGCTAAATTACTAGCCTAGTCTCCCTCATATTCCGGTCCCTAGTGGTCCCTCGCAATACCATTTACAATTTCAACCTCACTCCCCTTCCCTCCTCTCTGTTCGGACCTCTCATTCCCCTTCCATGTAAACACACGGGCAACATTTCAATTAACGAATATGGCCAAATTACATACCCGGTGTCGCTTCGAAGGTGTTGTTGTAGGTTGATGAGCTGAACTTCCTCGTCAGCCTCCCGTCTCTCCTTCGCAACAATACTCTTCCCATCACTCTTCCTTCCTTCATACTCCCCCTTCTTCCTCCTCTGTCCCATCCATCCTCCTGTCCTGTCCTTCCACCTCCATCACTACCCTGGCACTGGCTGCCACTTCTCCCTACCAGCCTGTACTTCCTCATGCGGGACGCCACCACACCCATCACCATGAGCGTGTGGGATGTGGTGGGCTGTACCCATCTTGGTAGTTGCCTGACATCCATATCTGGCCTATTTCCTCGAGAAGCCACCCCGATCGGGGGAATCATCTCAAATTTTTTATTTGCCTTTCTCCAAATAAATAATCTAGTAAATCCAATCATTGTGGGGGAAGATATGATATGAAAAGCAAGCTATGCACTCTTTCACACCAAATTTGTAATTAATGAATACAAAACTAAACATTTACATAAAGAAAATCTTTCACACAATGATTAACACATTGAACAGAGGGTTTATGTTGGAAATTGACATTGAAATGACACTACTTAATTTCATTTCTTAGCAGTTGTTTAATTACATGGATACAACAAATTTGGATTTTTGGAGCATTTTCATTTAGTACTCAAGGATCTGTTACCTAAACGCAAAAATTAACACTCTAGTGACTTCAGTGAGTCTCCATTTCTTGCCAATTGTTTTTGTTTTATCGAGATGCAACTCAATTTATATAAAGTACCTCATTCTTATACTATTTTTTTTAATACATAACCGTTCATACAATACTCTTGAAGACATGCAGTACTTCATCTAATTCCCAAATAACTTTCATAACATATATCTATAATTAATGTCTCTCTTAATTCATATATTATTTATATATGATTCCTTATATATGAAAATAAACTTCCTTATTTAATTCTCATCACACCTTACATATAACATATATTATTTATATATGATTCCTTATATATGAAAATAAACTGCCTTATTTAATTCTCATCACACCTTACATATAAAATTTTATGCTTGAGATCGAGACCTTAGTACTACCAATAATTTTTATCAACCCTAATACAAGCACTAAAAAAATGGAATTGCATCCATCTTACTCCAACCCCTGCTTCTTTTCAAAAGAATGCACTCATGGATACACTTGCATTATCTTTTCGATGCTTATTCGTATATATAGAGTAGGGACTCCACTCATTAGATATAATTTAATTTAACTCATCATACTTTACAATATTCATCGTTGCCAAAAGTTAAATAATGGATATGTGTTTAAATAATGGACATACCATGCACTGAGGTCTTAGAGGACATACATGTGAGATACCTCGGTTTCACACCTAAAATCCTTTCACTCTCTACTTCATGGCATATACAAATTCACATATTAGGCTCAATTTACCTTCGCTCGACAAGAGCAGAGCCTTATTAGGATTATTTCAGAACATATGATATGTAATGGATTTTGATTTTTATGCCCAGCCATACACTTGATGTTATTTACTATGGCCAAGCGACCCTATCCCAAGAGATACAACTATACAGAGGAATGAGTCACATCACATATCATCCCTTGTATTAACTCATAAATCCACAATTATTTAATTATTTCTCCTTACGCTTCTTTATGTTCTCGCTGTGGCTTCTAGCATCGAATTCTCATTCAATTTCCCACATTAACTACAGTGGCAGCACATCACAGATTGGTCAAGAAAGATCTAGTAAATATATGAGCATGCCTCTAGAATCACAGTTTAAGCCAGCTGAAAAAGTTGATGCTGTGAGAAAAGCATATATGAACACTAATAGAAATGTTGGCGAAGTCCAGCCTCTGTCCTCAGTTAATGTTGCAACCATAGGGGTAGATAGAAGGCTTGAGGAAACTCATGGGCTTTAGAATTTTGATCACGACACCAAAATATTTAGGAACGATGACAGAAAGAAGCTTCAAAGATCTGAAAATACAATTGATTTTTCTTCATACAACCATACCTCTGCCATGGGTGGTAGGTATTCGCATGAGGATTTCACACCTCGATTTGGGAGTGTTGGCATGTATTAAATGTTGAGCCAGTACCACAGTGGAGGTCAAGAGTGTTAGAATATTAATCAAGACACCGACAAACCCTGTTCTTATAACGATGGTAGATGGCAGTGCGTAGTAAGCGACGGAGTCAGCAAGAGTAGTTGAAGAAATAATGGCAGATTGTTGTAGAATCTACAACTATCTGCATGTATAAATTTTATGTTTGTGAATGAAATGATCAAGCTCTCTTGGAGAGTCTTCCCAATTCTATCAACTAGTATCGGATCCATGTGAAGGTCTTGCGGCAATCTGTGGAAGACGTGGGACTGTCGTGGAAGAGAGCCAAAAGGCCAGATCTAGAAAATTTGAGGGTCGTGGTGTGTTGATCATTGCAACTGCGATCATGAACGAGAGGGCTTCAGATTAGTTTCAAAGATGCCTACGTTGAAGAGCTTCTGGGATTGGACTGCGAGTAGACTATGATGGAAGCAATGCCGGTGGATCGATCACAGAGCCTTTTGATGATTCGAACCACAGAACTTTGAAGTGACCGATCTCTGTTTTGTGGTTTTCATTTAGCCATGTTGTATGCCAACGACGAAGTGGTAGTTCTGTTGCATGTAGAAGATAAGTGTGGAAAGCAATCATAATTGTAGGAGGAACGTGAGGAGAGGTGTCTGTTGTTTCTCTAGCACGCTACATTGTAATTGCAAAACGTGAGCGCAGGTAGCTGTCTTCGCCAACTCATCCCTATGTATAGGCGAAGCATAGAAGCATATTTGTTGAGCGCTATGAATTTAAATGCTCGGAAGAGGCCTGTTGTAACAACCCAAAAATTAAAACACACAACTAATTAATCTATGATTTGATTTACAATCAACATACTTCTCTTCAATTAATTATCATAGAATTTTTAAGAAATAGGAACAAAAGAAACTTAACTGTAGCGATGATATTCCTTACTTATAATTTTGGAGTTGAATGCTATTTGAATTTTGTTAACCACAACAAAATTTTGGGGACAACTCTCCACCCAACCGTAGGTTCAGCTACATATAATATGTTGTAAGAAGAGCTTCGGCGTAAATCACATGAGAAAGACCTTTGTCAACCCCGAGCCCTCAATCAACATACTACTGCCAAGGGAATCCTTTGTCTCACCTTACTTTTCTCCCAAGAGAATGGATGATGGAATGATGAAACAATCTCTCATCTTCCTCACCGTCTATTAAATAGAGCAAACATTGGAAGAGGAACCGCATGCACACACTCCATGTGTCAACATGCAACTTTTATTTCTTTATTTTAAGTTTAACTTAATTTAGTAATTCTCTTAATATAATTCTTTCTTATTTTATTCATTTTTACTTTTTGATAACTTTACTTATTTTTACTATTTTTATAGTTCTTTTAATTAACTTTTTCTTATTTTATTTTACTCTATGTTAACTTTACCTTTTATTACTATCTTATAGTTTTACTTTTATATCTAGTATTGTTATTTATCATTTTATTTATTTGTCTATTATTATATATTCTTATTATCTATTTACTATTATTATCTTTTCTTTATTGCTTATTATTTATTTGCTTATAATAATATTATATTATATTATATTATTATTATTATTATTAGGGGACATTACACATGTAAAAGTTGATTAACGACATGTCGCTGTTTAGAACCATTGTGTGAAAGCAAGAAGTCTAGTCACTATAGTGGCACAAGAGCTAACTACATTGGTGTTGTTGTTGCAGGATGTACGAGCCTGGTAGAAGGGTTGATCCCGGTTGGAGGTATAAAGCTTTGTGGAGTTGTGCGACGGTTGAAAGGCATGCATTTGGAGGAGGCCGAGTGTGAAGATTAAACCAGGTGAGTGTGTGTTCACTGTATGAAATCCAAAGCCATGGGTATCCAATCATTTTGTCTCGAGTTTTGGTTTAGTGGTTCGCCCACCATTACCTAGTTTCCAAGTTGCCAAATTCCCAAACCACCATATTCACGATGTATGTATAATGTTTGTTTGTAAACCGTTGCCTACATTCTGAATTGCCAAAAACGGATGGCTGCACCAAAAGCCCTAATACAGAACTGATCTCACAGCCCTTTTCTGCAACTTACGGAAGGTCAAGGATGAGGGGGAAGGGGAATAGGAGTCAAAGCAGAAGCGAGCCAAGGAGATGCAGCAGGCAACTTTCAGGGTTCGAAACTCGGGGGAAGTAGATATAGAGGGGATGATGTAGATAGTATTTTTCCTCGATATATACATGCGTCATTGAACACGAACCTCCACCACTGAGCGCTACAAGATTTTTATTATACAAAGACAAATGGCAGCGCTTCTTGAATATGAAGAGTTCCTGTATTAGTGGTGCAGTTTGTTCACAAGAGTTGTTGGAAGTGCATAATAGATGTTTGAAAAGTCATTATTGAAGAATTGCAATAGTTAAAAGGCGTTGTGCTTAATGTTGAACGTAAAGAGTGAACGTGGAGATGCCTAGAGCAGCGTGGAGTGTATAGTGTGGAATTGTTAAACAACGATAGCCTAGGAAGAGGCATGGAGGAGCTGTTTGGAGAAGTTGCTAGCGTAGACCATGGGACAGAGCACGGTTAAGAAGAGCGTTGTTGAAAGGCCACCTTTTGTGATGAGACTCAATGCAAGAGCCTATGGAGTTGTGTGAGGTCTAGTGTTGTCTAGAAGAGGGCATAATGGTGAGCCTAGGAGCGTTTAAGCTCGATGGTGTACATAGTTGTGGGCTCTGTGGTGTGAAGAGCCAAAGGAGGGCTTGATAGTGGTGAAGGGCAAGTGGATTCTGGAATGCGGTTGACGTTGTTTGAGAGCATTATTTATAGTGGAGTGTCCGCTGAAGAGGGTTGTTCTTTCTGTGACTCCTGTATGACGCAGGGAGTGATCTAGTGGAGTGTTGGCAGATAAGAGTGTCTGCAACCGAGTGTCCACTAATGAAGATTGTGTCGACTCTGACGCTTGTGTGGCATAGATCCAGTGGAGTGTTGACATATAAGGGTGTTTGCAACCGAATGTCTGCTGAAGAAGGGTGTGTCGACCGTGACGCCTGTGTGGCATTGAGTATCTAGTGGAGTGTTCACAGCTAGGAGTGTCGACAAACGAGTGTTCGGTGATGAAGAGTGTGACCCCTGTGTGGCATAGATCGCAGAGAATATCCAGTAGAGTGTTGGTAGTTAGGAATGTCTACAACACCGTGCCCACTGAAGAGAGTTAGGAATTTTGCGACACTGTACCCATTTAAGATAATTGTGCTCTGTGAAATCAACAACAAAATATGAAAGCTCCTTCATCAAGTTTGTCTTTTGCACTATTGTAAGGCCTAGTTGAGACTAAGACCAACGTGCACCTTAAAGTTTATGTCGTCATGATTAAGGGGAGGTTTGTTAGAATATTAATCAAGACGCCGAAAAATACATGTTCTTATAATTGCGGTAGATGGCAGTCGGCGGCAAGCGGCGAAGTCGGTAAGAGGAGTAGAAGAAATAATGGCAGATTGTTGTAGAATCTACGGCTATCTACATATATAAATTTCTTTGTGAATGAAATGATCAAACTCTCTTGGAGAGTCTTCCCAAGTTCTATCAACTGATTTTTCTTATACAATCGATTTTTCTTCATACAACCATAGCTCCCCACGGGTGATGGTATGTATTCGCATAAAAATTTCACACCTCGATTTGGGAGTGCTGGCGTGTATTAAACGTTGGGCCTGCCACATAGTGGAGGTCAAGAGAAGTACATCAATGGTCTTTATATATCTAGAGATGATGCAGCAGCGGATTCCAATCACCATTATAATATGCACGACAGTCATGATCAAAGTTATGGAAGTGGCTTTGATGCCCAAGACATGCAGTTCAAAGCACGTAGGAAGTCAACTCTTGCATTGATTTAGTGGCTTAATTAGGAACTATAGAAACACTTGGGGGAGTTTCTTGCAGAAGATGACATCTTAATGCAGACATAGAACGGTTCAAATTATGTGGAATGAGGTGAGAGTTTCAACTTTCAACTCCCCCATCTCGCTCTGTACAAATTAACCCACGGAAACAGGTAGCTTGCTATTTAAAATTGTGAAAGAAATCTTGTAATCTGTCTAGTTCGTAAGCCTGATACCAGCCTGTCCAAAGTGGTCACTGACATTTAATGCTGATGATCATGAATATTGAGGCTGATTAATGCAGCAGCAACAATATTGTCATCCATCGCTGGAGCGGAATAAGTTGCATTTATTTTCCCAGGTAAGAATTGTGAAATTATAGGGCTATGAATGGCATCTTCTACGTCCACAGAAAAGTTAATCGCAGGTAAAATATTTATTAGGCGTTGGAAACAAACGCTGGTTCTTGTGATTCACATTAACTTTCAGATGGACAATCTCCTACTGGATGAAAAGAAAGTTTCGTTATCACTTATAGTAGTTATACCGGAATGCAAGACTGTATTTTTAATATTGTAAATCTGCCCTTGCCATCAAAGCAACGGGCATTGTACATTAATGATTGGAGGAACATGGTTCCTGGCAGCTTCTTCCGCTTTTGAAGTTACTCTGAAATATTCTCCTTGTTTCTTTTTATGTTAGACTATTATGCAATAAGAAGGCATCAGTAACTTCCTTTGAAAAAAAAGAACAAATTCAACTGTGGAAATACATATTGACATTTGTTACACGTTATCAATACAACCTGGAGTAGATATTGAAATTCCCAGTAAAAATGTTTTATGATCCAGGGATTTTTTGTTTTTGTTTTTGTGGGGTACGGAGTAGTGTATTGAAAAAGCAAAAGCTACAGCTATAAAGAGAAGTAAACCAGTGCAAGAAAGAATACAGCCTTTTTTGAAAGCATTAATTGAGCCATACAACTCAAAGAGACAGACCGTAAGTCTAATAAGAAAGTTTGATATACCTGCAAACAGCCCACAACAACACAACGCAATATACTGTTTTGTGGGAAGTCGCTGAAAAGCTTTTGCCAAGACACCACTCGAAATAATATGTTACTGCACCATGTATAAGCAAGACAAAAGAATGAGACATATAAGTTCCGCTATGGCAACTCCATACAATCCAGCCCCACAATCAACAGCATCACCTTCATAAGGCTCAATCCTAGATTAAGGCAGAGTTATCAAAGTTTCAGTTTGAATTTTCTTAATTTAATATAGGAAGGAAAATTTATATATCTATCTTATATATATTATATTAATAATTTTAATAATTAAAATAATATACATCTTTGAAATACAATTCATCCCACTCTAACTCAAAACTTGTAAACAATTTCCCTAAAACCTCTTTTAATTTCAATAATTTATAATAACTCTGAATAATATAACAAAATTTCAATAACTTATATATAACTCTCACAAATATAATAACCTTATAAATGCTATCTAATTTGCCAGAAAATAGCCAGGATAACCTCTTCTCTCCCATGCTACTGCCCTTAGGATTTTATACCCGCAAATTCGTGTGGGCGTTGTAAATGTGTTAGAAAACCTGCACAGATGAATCTAGCTAGTAAAGGTTGAACACACAGCTTTGCAGAGCAAAAACACTAAAAGAAAATCGAAAGAGCAAAAGAATGATTCATTAGAAAATAGGTTACAATGCTCATGATATAGCATCACTGGGTGAAGATCCCAAGGTAATGCACCATAATGGTGATCAATGAGAAGACTCAACACCTACAACAAGTTCTGGATAGAACTAGCCAATTTTGGAGTGAAAGAAGGAGCAAATCAGGGAGTAAATCATGCAGAAGAACTAACCAGTTGCGGAGTTAAAGAATGAGCAAATCAAAGAGTAAATCATGCAGAAGGAATCTTGCATGTAGTCCCATGCTCTAACTAAGAGTCCAATGTAGGTGTGTAGTTGTTCCAACACCCCCCCTGAACACCACTATGGGGAAAAATAGAAAATGGGCCCTGGCAACTAAGGCCAAAGGTCACCCAAAATACAGTGCAACTTGCACTAAAATTGAGGAAAGAGGGAAAACCTCGTGGGAAAAACCCCCCCTCAAAATACAATGTAATAAAAAAAGAGAGGAAGAAAAGACAGTTGCTAAGCAACTGTGTCCTTCACTCCAAGACGATTGCGCAGAGAGCAAAACTTATGCTCAGTGAATGTCTTGGTGAAGATGTCTGCAGTTTGTTCTGCTGAAGGATAGAACTGCAAATCAATGACCCGATCATGTACTAAGTCTCTGATGTAGTGCATATGGATCTCTATGTGCTTCGTCCGCTGCCGCTGTACTGGATCCCTGCAAAATTTGCGAGTGCTCTGGTTGTCACACCAGATGACAATGGGCTGGTGGAACTGGATGCCCAACTTAGTGAGGAAGTGTTGTAGCCGTAGAGCCTGAATGGTGATGTTGACTACTCCTCTGTACTCGGCCTCAACTGAAGAGAGAGCAATAACAACTTGCTTCTTGCTCTACCAACAGATAGGGCCAGATCCTAGACTGAGTGAATATCCAAAGGTGGACTTGCGATCAATGCTATCTCCCGCCTAATCAAAATCTGTGAAGCCAAGGAGATTCAATGCAGTGCCTGCTGTATAGTGAATCCCGAAGGTGATGGTGCCCTGCACATATCGGAGGATGCGCTTGGCAACATTTCAGTGTAGCTCATGCGGTTCCTGCATGTATCTGGAAACTACCCCTACTACATATGAGAGATCTGGTCTGGAGTAGGTGAGGTACAATAAGCTCCCCACTAGTTGTCAGTAAAGAGTGTTGTCAACTGATGGAGCGTTATCTCCATCCTCAAGGCAGACCCCAAACAGAAAAGGAGTCGGTGCTGGCTTGCAGTCATTCATGCAAAATCTCTCGAGGAGATCCCGTGCGTACTTAGCCTGAGAGAGTTTGATGCTTGTGGCATCCTGGATGATCTCAAGACCAAGAAAAAAGTGTAATGGACCCATGTCCGTCATCAAGAACCTATCATTCAAGGCACTCTTGATTGTAGTAATGGTTGAAGCCGAGCTGTCGGTGATTAGGAGATCATCCACATACAAAACTAAGATAGAAGAGAATCATGTGTCCTGAGCATGTAAACATTCGGATCAGACTTACATCTTTCAAAGTTTTGTGATAAGAGAAAAGAATCCATCTTCGCATACCAAGCTCTTGGGGCCTGCTTAAGGTCGTAGAGAGATTTCTTCAGTCTGCAGACCAAAGATGAATCCTGAATGAAACCGTGTGGCTGCTCCATGTAGATCTCCTCAGATAGGTCTCCATGAAGAAAGGCATTCTTCACATCCATTTGATGTACTTCCCACCCCTGGGCAGCCACAATGGCAAGTGTAAGGCATATGGAATCCATTTTTGCTACTGGAGCAAAGGTCTCGTTATAATTAATGCCATGCACTTGTTGGAAGCCTTTGGATACTAGCCTCACTTTCTGTCTGGTGATTTGCCCATCTGCAGCGCTCTTGGTCTTGTAGACCCATTTGCATCGGACAAGTTTCCTTCCTGAAGGAAGGGGGACCAAATCCCAGGTTTGGTTCTCGAGGAGGGAGTTATACTCCTCCTCCATGGCGGACTCCCAAGATGGATGCCCAACAGCCTCAGCATAAGACTGTGGATCAGAAGACTGAACCAAATGACAATGCTAGGATAGCGATGGTTCAGTGGCAGTGAGGACAAGAGGAGGCTCAATAAACTCTAATCTAGTCCTCTAAAGATCAGAATTATCCCCCACAAGACCATTTCTAGCAGCTGGCTGGTCTTGTGCATATATCTCACATAAGCTCCTTGTTCTCTGATTTATGACAAGGGAATTTGATTCACTGCTGGAAGCCTGATCTGGGATTGGATGTGGATCATCATATGCATGCATTAGATTTGTATCTAAAGACTCTGTCTCTGCATTTTCATGCTCTACCGTACCATTTGCATGCTCTGTATTTGCATCTGAGTGTACTGAGTCATCATCTCGGACATGAGGTAGATAAAAGGTGTCTGCATGCGGCAATTGAGGTGCATGCGAGAGAATTTCCTCAAATTTGACACTTCGCTCAATGATGAGCTTGTCCGTAGTGCAAATCAAGAGTCAATATCCCTTCACACCATCAGGGTATCCAACAAATATGCACTCAATGCTCTGTGGATCAAGAGCTTTCCTCTTTTCAGAGGGGATCCTGGCCCATGCTCAGGAGCCAAAAACACGGAAGTGGGTGACCTCTGGTTTAGTGCCACTCCAGGCCTCAAAGTGGGTCTGATCCTTGACAGACCTATGAGGAGATCTGTTCTGGATGTAGTTAGCAAATTAAGTGCTTCATCCCATAGCTTATGAGGCAGTGACTTAGCATGCAACATGCAAGAAGCCATCTCTTTGAGAGACCGGTTCTTTCTCTCAGCAACTTCGTTCTGCCGCGGAGTATATGGAACTGTGTACTGCAACTATATACCAGACTCAAGGCAAAGGTTCTAAAGTGTTGTGTTAACATATTCCCCCCCCATTGTTTGTACGGAGGGCTTTGATCTTTCTCTCTGACTGTGTCTCAACTAGTGCTTTGAAATCTTCAAAGAGCGCAAAAACTTCAGATTTGTTCGTGAAAAGATACACCCAAGTATACCGTGAGAAATCATCAATAAATGTAAGCACATACCTTGCTTTGTTGATGGAAGGATGAGGAAAAGGCCCCATGAGATCACTATGGATCAGATCTAGAGGAGAGGATGCTCTGTGAGTCTTGCCAGTGTCAAAATTTTCTCTAGGATGTTTGCCAAGGACACGCCCTTCACAATCTCCTTTGGAGAAACTGATATTTGGCAAACCTTCCACCATCTCATGCTTGCTTAACTACTGCATATATGATCCGAATGGAAAATGGCATCAACCCATGGTACTCATCCACCCATATTATTCATCGACCCATGGAATTTACCCATGGTATTGTAAATGGCATCCGTTCGTGGTATTGTAAAATCCACCCATGGTATTCATTCACCCATGGAATTGACCCGTGGTATTGTAACTAAAAAATACTATAAGTAACAGTCACATTTTGTAAAAGGACAGATTGTCCGTCACAATGTAGCATTTAGTCACATTTTGTAAAAGGACAGATTGTCCCACAATGTAGCCTTTACAGTTCAGAGGCTTGTTACTTATAGTATTTTTCAGTTACAATACCACGGGTCAATTCCATGGGTGAATGAATACCATGGGTGGATTTTACAATACCATGGGCGGATGCCATTTACAATACCATGGGTCGATGAATAATATGGGTGGATGAGTACCATGGGTTGATGCCATTTTCCATTCGGATCAATATACCTGTAATTTAAGTGACCAAACCTCTCTTGCCAAAGCCTACTATTATCATCAACATGTGTAAGCAATAAAGAGGATTCAGATTCAATAAATTCAGAAAATGTATATAGTCTGGCTCCATTGTTTACCTTACCAGTTGCAATTTTGGAGCTGCTATGTAAGTCATATATGTTCACTGCATCTGGAGTGAATTCCACTCTCTTTCCAGTGTCGAAATGAGTGATCTGATAAACTGAAAGCAGGTTTACCGAAAGTTTTGGAACATGAAGCACATCTTCAAATCTTCCGTGTAAAAATTCCACTCTACCTTTTCCGGTGACCTCAATAGGTGAGTCATCTCCCATGAGGATGGGAGGTCCTTTGCATGCATCCAAAGAGGAATTGACTTCCTTTGCAGCAACCATATGATGTGATGCACCAGAATCTATAATCCATGCATCAGGGGAAGAATTAATTGCAACTAAAGCATGAAAATTGTTACCTTTCCTATGTGGCGGATCCTCAGTTTTCTTCTTGGTGCCCTGAGGGATGTGGTTCCCAAGGTTGTGCTTCTGAAGGATTTCTGCCATTTGGTCAATTTGTTTCTTCATGCAAGAGGATTCTGGATGGAATTCTCTTTGAAAGTAGGTGCATCTGTTTCCTTTCTTCCCTTTTTCATTTCTCGAGCTAGAGGAGTCATTGAAGGGCTTGGTGTACCCTTCCTTCTTTGGATGGGAATGCGTTTTCCCTTGTCTTTTTGTTGCTCATTTTTCTGATTTGAATAAGATCTGTGATTTTTATTGGAGGTTTGATTTTCCCTATGCCAATGAGTTTATCTATCTCAAAAGTAAGGGACTCCATGAACTCTTTGAGAGAAGGCATAATGTAGGATTTACCTGTGCGAGCCTTACTGAATGAAATGTAGACACAAAGACGGAGTATTCCGGTCCGAGCTTTGACATAATAGAGAGAATTTGGCGACTCTCCTCCTTGGATTTGTCAATTCCACAACCCTTGAGTTGCAGTAATAGATCATTATATTTGGTGAAGAAGTCTTGAATTTTGTCATAGTTCCATGGATCCAATGGCAGCAGCTCCACTTCGAGCAGATGTCCTTTCATCTCATCTTGTTTCCCATAGAGTTCTTCAATCCTTTTCCAAATATCATTGGGAGTATTGCAGGCAGATAGATGAAACTGCAACTCTGGAGAGATGCACATGCATATGGATCCATGGGCCTCATCCATACGGTTGAGGTACTTGGATTTCTCTATGGCTGAAGTGGGTTCCACTTCTGCAACCATGGTAATCCTATACAACCTTTTTTGACGAAGGTATCGAGCCATTTGGTCCTTCCATTGTGATAGTTGTACGGTGTTAGGATCGATGCTATGGGAAACTCCATTTTTCTGTCGATTTTTGATCTCCAAGCTGTAATACCTGCAAAATAAAGTACTAGTGCGCCTTTTATCTAGAAACCTATGGGCTCTGATACCATGTAAATGTGTTAGAAAACCTGCATAGATGAATCTAGCTAGTAAAAGTTGAACACACAGCTTTGCAGAGCAAAAACACTAAAAGAAAATCGAAAGAGCAAAAGAATGATTCATTAGAAAATAGGTTACAATGCTCATGATATAGCATTACAGGGTGAAGATCCCAAGCTAATGCACCGTAGTGGTGATCAATGAGAAGACTCAACACCTACAACAAGTTCCGAAGAGAACTAGCCAGTTGCGGAGTGAAAGAAGGAGCAAATCAGGGAGTAAATCATGCAGACGAACTAACTAGTTGCAGAGTTAAAGAAGGAGCAAATCAAGGAGTAAATCATGCAGAAGGAATCTTGCATGTAGTCCCATGCTCTAACTAAGAGTCTGCATGTAGGTGTGTAGTTGTTCCAACAGGCGTGTGGGTAAACTACTAACAATGGAACCATGATAACCTCTAATTCTCTCCAATGCTACTGGCCTTAGGTTTTATACCTACAAACGAACAAATCCGTGTGAGTGAACTACTAACCATGTATTTCTAGGTCAGATCAGATTTCACCAAACTATTCGCTATTTGAATCAAATGTAACGGTAGTGCAGTTCTCTGTGATGGAAAACCAGTGTTAGCCATGCTGAAACCACAGATATGAAATAAAATGTTAAAGGTGAGTCTGCCTATCAAGAGTTAGATACAACAACCGACAAAGAAGCCAAAAGTGAGAGGAACATTCTAGTAGAGCATTGGGAATAACCTAAATCGAAGCAGATCAAGTTGAGTAGCAACAAAAGCAGGAGGCGAGAGTAGGCGCCTCTCCGGGAATCCTCTAGATAGAACTCAAATTCCTCTTATGTATAGGTAGAATTGAGAGTAGGCGCCTCTCGGGGAATCCTCTAGATATAACTCAAATTCCTCCTTTGTAGGCATAATAGGTAGAATTAAGTTGTGCCCCAACTGCTCTGGACTAATGTGATGTGTTGTGCCAAAGATACACAACATATTTAGCGAAATGAAATTTGAAACTTAACCTATCATCTCATGAAGTCAACTTGAAAATAATTATGACCGCCCATTTTACCAACACATTTGGATTGCACAAAAATGAGCATAGTCTGAGTCTACAGCTGTAAGAAAATCTATCATGATTGTTGTGTGTGGAGCATGATTGTTCAGAGGTCTTTGTTTAAGCCAGATGTATACCCCAGGAATTTTTGTACACCCCTCCATGCGGGGGGGACTTGTCCCCCCCGCGGCCCGGGGGGCCGATCCCCCCGCTGGGGGGTCCGGGGCAGCGGTCCCCGGCGGGGGCTCAGGAGCAGCGCCCCTGAAGCTAAAAACAGATGTAAATTTGCCTTGTAAAAGTATAGTAATTTCTAGTCAGTCTGGGCCGTTAATTAGGCAGATGATCTGACGGTAGAACTTATGTTTAGTTTAGGGTTTTTTGCCCTAGAAGGCAACCCCTCTCTTTGTATGAGGGCATTGTATTTGAGGCTATGAGATAGGTGTGTATTCTGTGTGAGCGAGAAACAGAGAGGTGAGACTGTGAGAGAAGACAGAGGATATTACAACGGATTTTTTGTAGGTTGTGTCTCTTCATTTTGCTGGATAATAGAAAGGAAGGACTGGCTGTTCGGGGTGGACGTAGCCCAAACTGGGTGAACCACGTATATCTGTGTCTCTCTTGTTTTGTGTGTTTTTTCTGTGTTTATATTTCTGCAATATTTTCTGTGTTCCATTGCTCCATAATATATAATATTCTAACAACTGGTATCAGAGCCGAAGGTCTATTTGGCTGATAAACTCGCAGGAAAGAAGGGTTCCTAGTTCGAGTGGGAGCAATGGCGGAAAATGGTAAGTTTAGGGTTGGGAAATTTAACAGCCAAAACTTCTCGCTGTGGAAGATGCAGATGGAAGATTATCTGTATCAGAAAGATCTATACCTACCATTGGGCGGAAAATCAAAGAAGCCGAAGGATATGGACAATGAAGAATGGAACCTTCTCGACAGAAAGGCACTCGGAACAATACGGTTGTGCCTTGCAGCGTCGGTCACCTTCAACATTTCGAAGGAAACAATGACAGAGGGTTTGATTAAGGCGTTGGAGAAACTATATGAAAAACCCTGGGCCTCAAACAAGGTATTTCTTATGAAACGATTATTTAATATGAAGATGTCGGAAGGTCGATCTGTTGCAGATCATTTAAATGATTTTAATATTGTTACAAGTCAGTTATGTTCTGTAGGGGTAAATTTTGATGATGAAGTTAGAGCTCTGTTATTCTTGTGCTCATTACCAGAAAGTTGGAATGGTTTGGTAATGGCCATT
>APFE031551002.1:0-21956 GCA_000404065.3 Pinus taeda
TCTTTGTTTGATCTGATAAACCAAGGAGCCAAGATGTTGATAGATGCTCAGATCACAAAGTTGAACCAACTGTATATTAACTCTGACACTGTACAATACCCTCCTATTTTTCATGGCTACCTCAACCCATTGGGTAGGGACCTTGCAGATATGTTCAGTCCCATTCTGGGCTATAACTCGATTGAGTATATTGATGAGTCTGTACTGGTAATGATGCTCATGTTTTCCCCTGGAAAAGCTCCAATCTGCTATGACTATTCCACCTACATATCAGACAAAATGCATGAGAAATTTATGAACCTATCAAGGGAAAAGGTGTTCAGATACTCCTCCTACATCTACCACCTATTATTATACTATCAAACATGAGAAATTCCCTTTTGGTGTGAACAGGGTGGAGTCACTAGGAAATCCAAGTCAGTAGTGTATTGGGCCTCAGTTTTTCACTGCAGAGCTTATTCTCCATACACTTACTATGAGTTTATAGACCTTTTCACCCACCCAGCCATGTCTCTGTTCATGAGCTCACCTCCTCCAAGACTAACAGATGAGATGCAGAGGATCCTTCAATTGTCTAAGGTATACAACATTGGGGATTGGTATTTTTTACCAAAACTACACCGTTATCAGAATATATGGTTGTGAGTTACCCCCATACAGACTGCCCAAGTATGTGCCCATGAGATTGTTTGCCCTTGAATACTTCAGGCAATTTGGGAATGCTGATATAAACAACTTTTCAGGCAAAGGCAAGAAGGCACAGCTGAAAGTGAAAAACCAATTGGGCCACTTTGTGTTGAACAAAAGGGAGGAAGGCTAGTGAGAGGCTGACAAAATGCTAGAAAGCCTTGGCCTAAAGACCAGTTTCCTCTGGAAACCTTATGACCCCAATCACTTCATATCATTAAGAAGGGTCAAATATAGGCTCTCTAGTTATGACCATGTAAGGTTGCCTCACATAGAACAATATGCAAATCAATCAAAATGGAAGAGAGGCACACTAGAGGAACCCGTTACACAAGAAGAACTAAATGAAAGAGCAAGAAGAAATCTCCTTAAGATGGCTGACTTGGAACTTCCTGCACAGGTATTCTCTCTTCCAAACCCTCAAGTAGGAGCAGCTGCCTCATCCTCCACAGCACAACAGGAGGCAGTCAAAACTACAAATCAAGCCCCCAGCAAAGGCAAGGAAAAAGAGATGGAGCAAGAACAGGTACAGCAAGCACAGGTTCAGCAACAACAATAGGTACCTCAGCCAGAAAAGGAGCAGCCAGGGCAAAAAGAACAAACAACAGAGGCCCCAATGGTCACTGAGCAGCAGCCAGCACAAATGGTGCCTCCTAGGCAAGAATCAAGAATTGAAGCTTCAGTCCTCCAAACCCCACAAAGAGAGGACATAAGCAGGAAAAGGGACAGAGAGAATCCCCTCACTACATCAACAACTCAAGGGGAGAAGAGGCAAAAGTTAAATCCTTTTTTAGAGGAAGAAATGCCAATAGGGAAATCTTCGGGTGCAGGCCTGCCTAGCATGGAGGCCTCAGCAATTCCTTCCAGCAAGAATAAGAGAGGACAGCAGGAGGAGAAGTTAGCTCCTCCAGCCATCAAAGAGGAGCTGAAAAGAGCATCAAGCAGTAGTTCAAGGACATCAAGAAGAGGAATGAGCCCATAAGGCTACAATTGTATAATCATTTGCTGAAAATGGCTCCCACCAACCAACAAAGACTCATGTCTGCTTTTGATGTCCAGGAGGGAAAAATGATCATGAGCCATTTCGTGCCAGCCGTGCAGCAGTCATAGTCAGCTGCAGATTACATCAGGACCAACCTTGAGGTCCTTGCCAAGGACATCCACCCAATGGATCAAATTGAATTACACAAACAAACGGGGGAGATGGTGTAGCCTCCTTGGTAGACAAGACATTGGTGAACTACAAGCTACAAAATAGCTAAATAATAAACAGCACAACTTGAGTTGGAAAGGGCATCCTCTCAAGCAAAGGACAACAGGATCAAAGCTTTAGAGGACATCATAATAGAGCTTGGGCACGATCCTAAGGATGTCAAAGCAATGCAGGAGCTTTTGAAACTAAGGGATGCTGATATGGTAGCATTAAAGAAGATGATCAAAATCCCAGCAACTCTTCATCCCCAAACTGAAGAGGTTGCCCAGCTAAGACAAGACAAGGATGCATCAGCTATGCTGGTAACACTATACAAACAGCTCATCCAGACACAAGAGAAGCTGGAGGAATCAAAGGCTGCACTTCAGGCAGCATTGCAGTAAAAAGAGGTAGGAAAAACTCCACAGCCTCCACAGGGAAACAATCAATCTGGAGGAAGCTCCTCCAACCACTGCCCCTCCCAGTCAGCAGACACAGCAAGAAACACCCTCCACTTCAACACCAACAACAGAGCAGGCTGAAAGCCTTGACATGCAGAAGCTCAGAAATGAAATTCAAGTCTTGGAGGCCCAAATGTGAGAGTTGAATCAAGCCAAAGAAACTCTGGCTAAGATCAATGAAAAATATGATAAATCCAAGAAAAATGTGGCTGAGAGAGAAAGAGAGGTAAAGGCTCTCAAAAGGAGGATAGGTGAGCTAGAAAAGGATCTCACACTGGACAAAGTAACAACTGAGCTCAAGAGAATCCTATGGGCCAATATTGGCCAATCCATCATAGACTAGTGGGAATACATTGAGGCCATTCATGAGCAAATGGGGCTCATTGGAAAAGCACATAGGGAAATCCAAAGAGCAAGGGCATCTCTAGGCAGTATGCCTGAGGCTGCCACCAGAATGATAAATGTGCTTAATTACAGGACAAGCTCTCAGCTAGTCAAAATGGGAATTGCCAACAGGACTGAGACCATTTCGATGGTCAAAAGGGTCCTGACACTAAGAAACCTGGTACAGACCTTAGAGAGAAGAAGCCAGGATATGCAGGGGGACATTAATAAATTCCAGGAAAAGTTCATAGCATTGCAGAACAGAGGTCTTCCTAGCTTGATGGGCACCTCAGGAAGACTACTTTCCCATGAAAATTATGCCAAGAGGGTCAACACCTTTGCTACAAGTCAGATTGCAAAAAAGCCCAGCACATCAGCAGAATCAGGGCTAACATCAGGACAGACCCTTTTCAACAGGGTAGAGAGCTTATTCTTTATTATGAATGAAACCAATCACTTGTTTGATGAGCCTCCCAATTTTTATAAATATGCAGAGGCAGATGAGACCATACAGACAATTTTGAGGCATCAATTGCCCACACAGGAAGTCTGGAACAGTTTGATACAATTACTGCTAAACCAAAGCCAATAATTATGTTTTTTCCATTTGAAATATATAAATTGTCATGCACAGGAAAATAAGGATATATCAGCATGTATGCAGAGAGAGGCTGAGCCAACTCAGCACAACCATTCGGCCACCACAGCAGCACTGACAGTCACAGGTGACAGGGCCGAAAAGCTACAGGAGGACAGAGCTGCACAGACACGTCATTCAGCAGTTATAACAAAGCACTCAACCGACTCAGTGACCTCCAAAGGTCGAAAACTTCTGACAGAATAAAAGAGCATTTATGTTGTATTAAAAGATGCAATAACTTCTTATCTACTATTTCTGTACGAGTTAATGAAGATATTTTATTTCTTAGATGACTCAATGCCTGAGATATTTTGTATGAAACACTTCTATATATTCCCCCTCACATGAGTTAGCAGGGGTTGGATGTTGGATATTATTGATATCTATTCTATTGTTCTTTTACCGTAAACTCTTAGAGAAGTAATACAAAAGATGATGGAATTTCCAAAGCTCTGTGTTTCTTGATGCATTTTGGTGTTTAGCTGAAAGTTACAGGATTCCTGCGTATTTCATGGCACAATAAGTTTTTCTTACAACTCTTGGTTATGTGTTTTGTTATCTTTCATATCTCTTTCATGTTTCCTGTGTCTTACAATGAATAGCAAGGAAAAACAATAGTTCCAGGATTTAATCACAGATTACCCTGAACTCAATCTAAGCTATTTTGAATGTTTTTCTTCAGTTATAGTAATGAAGGTGTAATTCTTAATTGCTACCCTTTCACACTATATCTTTCACAGTGATTATTGTTTCAGGAATTCAAGTCTGCTCTTGAAGAATACATCTCCTTCTCACACCCCAGCTTTAGTGGAAAATTCTTAATTGCTTTTCACTGGTTGTTCACATCCCACCGTCATAAATTCAAGTTTGTTTCGTGAAATACCTAAATGGCCCTGTAACTCCAGCTGCTCAAACTCAAGATCTCAAGAAACCAGTAGCCACAGACTCCATTGCCCAATGGACTAACTTTATCTGCAGATCTCTACTTTAAGTACAAAAAGACATCCTTCCAACCAAACATAAACCAAAAACCTTTACTTCATAACTAGCCTAATATCACCACAGAATAGAGACAAACCTTATAGAGAGAGCCCTCTCTGATTACAGCTGGGCTAGGAGCTGTAATCCAAAGATTGGTTAGTGGTTACCCCGGCCGTATTCCCTTGGGAGTCAAAGGGAACAACCTGGGTGTTAACAGAGAGAACCTTCTCTGGTTTGGTCGGGCTAGCTACCACACTGAAAGGTTGGTCTGTGGTTACCTCCTTCGATTTCCTCATCAGCCTGGGACATTGTGGGGGATAACATTTTGGTGCCGTTGCCAGGGAAATGAGAGATCATATCTTCCCTAGGAAAGAACGACAAAGATCAGATCTAATTGCTTATGGTGAACAATGATCAGACACATATGAAGGCTAAACCATTCATCTGACGACCCCCATTTGATCTGAAGACTCCACTAGTAGCAGGATCCAAAAATCGAAATGAGTTATGAATCCAGAAGGTATGCTCCTATGCATCGAGATCATGTTCCAAGCTTTCCAAATTGTATGCCTCAAGTAGATTGGAAAACATACTTTCCAAAATTCAGAGATGGAAAAGGTGATGATGCTACACTTCATTTAATAAGATTTCATATGCATGTGTGTAAGCTAAGGATTAATTTTTATGAAGATTGTTTAATGAAGATGTTCATGGTCACATTAGAAGAAAGAGCATGATTTTGGTATGAAAGCTTGCCTCTTGCTTGTATCTATTATCTAAAAGATTTTCACTTAATATTTTTTGAGAAGTATAGAGAAGCCTATCTTTCTTTGCTTTTGATTGAGGATTGTTGTGATAATTTTGGAAATTTTATTCAAGAGCTGGAAAGTGTTTATGGCGATGAAGAGTTTATGGATGATGAACTCTTGGATGCTTTGAATGAAAACCCTTTTCACCACCATGTTAAGATCATGGATTCTACCTTGGATGACAATGAAATTGAGCAGAATTCCCCAATAGATGACAATGATATTTTATCATCTAAAATAGGTGATAATTTGCAGTAGTCATGCCTTTCTTTTAGTGCACAAGATACATATGATAATGGCCATTTCAGCTACCCTCCACTCCTTGATGAAGATTCAAATTCTGAGTTGGTTTGCATTAATATTCCTGAGAGTCATCATTCATCCATTGAGTTCGAAATTAATGAGCAACAGGTTTGTTTCCTAGAACTTAATGATCAACCTGTTCAATGGATTTTAAATCAGCAAGGAAAAGAAGAAATAGATAGTCAAATGCTTTATGTTTTTTCTGAGGAACTAATCGATAAAAGACAAAGTTTAGATCCTTTTAATCAATCTTATTCTCAAGAGCACGAGAATGCAACCCAAGACGATGGAATTAAAAGGGTATGTGATATAGAATTACATCTTGTTGCGCTAGTTGTAGAAGAATATTCTAAAAGTAATCTTTTCCAAATAATTGATGAATCTGTTTCTCTAGAAACTTTCAATCAAGATTTACATTAAGAGACATTCATACATGTAGCTTCGGATTTTGAGGATGTTAGATTTCAAATTGACCATCATGAGTTACAGGGAAGCAGTGAAAAATAATAGGTTGTATTAGAGCCTCTTGTAGATGATGATTTTCCTCCAGGATTAGGAAATGAAGAGTCTGTTGAAGAAGCGTAGTTTGTTCAGGATCCTATGGATCTGTACATTTTTGCTATTGATACCATGGCTAGATTTTCAAGAAAAAATTTCCCTTTCTCTTTATGCAAATGAAAAACTTGATGAACATATTTTCTTCTTTCATCCTGACAAAGATTTTGCATTGGAAAATGAGGGGTGTTCTTGTATTTATGCTAACTTTCAAGACATGGTAATGTTCCAGATTATTGAAGACCCTATTGCAAATTTGTTGCAGCCATTTAGGGAGATGAATTTTATTATATTTATGGATCATGAACACATGTTCAGTGCACACTTAGAGTGGCCTAGCTTTTGTTTTTCTGTCTGCTCAAGGAAAGTACGAGCAAAATTCAAATAAGTAGCCATTTGTTGGATTGATTACACTGGAGGGATCATTACACATGATTGTATATACATCTTCAATAGGTTGGCGGTTGAGATCTTCATGGTTTGCTAACATAAGTAAGTTCAGTTAGTATGTTTTTTATAGTCAAATCAATCAGTTTTCAGTTTGAGTTTAGTTTTTTCATTTTGACTCCATGTCCAATGAACACGGCTACTTGGTCTACTGTGCTCTTGACACCTCCAAGGAGCCGACATCCCCATCGAGAGCCAATGTTAGTGTCAGTTAGTTCTTCCTGTCACCAGTGATCAAATATGCTTTTACCAAGTTTTGTTAGGGGTGTGTCAAATTTTATCATGTCACTAGGTTTTTAGAATAAAATTTGGTCACTGGTTAGTGTATCTAGGGTTATTTCTAGTCTCTCAAGAATTTCACATGCTGGTCACTTTTCCTCACTTAGCTAAGTGTATCATCAATAGGAGACTATCAATGTCATGTCAGTCATCACCATCATGATTTTTATTCAGTTCAATGTTTCCATTAAGTCATTAGGGTTTCAAGGTTACTAAAACTCTCATTTCATGCATAAAATCTGGCAAAGGAGGAGTGGTAATAAGAAAATCTCTTCAAAATTTTTTGATATCAATGTAATTTTATGTTTTTATATGTAATAAGTACGTCAAAGTTCCAAGTTCCAAAGGCTGCAGTTCAAAGTTCCAAAAAGATTCAATGTCTCAAGAAAGACATATAAGTTACCAAGTTTCAAATTTCAAAGGTCATAAAGTGTCAAGGTTCCAAATTTGAGTTTAAAAGGGTAAGATGAGTTGTTTTTAGCTCATTTCAAGCATCTCTCATTCATCATCGTGCACGAGAAAACTTTGTAAAAATTGAGGGTTTTGTTGAGAAGTGTTACCCTTTTAGGAGAAATGCAACATTTCTGTAGAGTAGTGTGACCCTTCTAGTTTTGGCATGACCCTTCTGGTTATGGCGCGACCCTTCTGGAGACACCTTGGGAGAATGATGTTTTGGAGGCCTTCCCATGAGTCATTTTAAAAAATTCAAGATGTTCTAGAAACTAGACAGACAAGGCTAGTTCACTGTTTTTTTCAGATTTCAATTTTGACTTCAGTTAGGCACCTAAAAATGGCCTCAAACTTGGCGTGCCCCTTCTGGAGACACCTTGGGAGAATGACTCTTTGGAGGCCTTCCTATGGGTCATTTTCAAAAATTTAAGATGTTGTGGAAACTAGACAGACAAGGCTAGTTTACCGTTCTTTCAGATTTCAAGTTTGACTTCAAGAAGGCACCTAAAAATTGCATCAAACTTGGCGCTACGCTTCTGCAATTTTATGAGATTTTAACTAAATTTTTCACTGTGTAATTTTTCAGAGTTTCTAGTTTGACTTTTGTAAAATTCAAAAGGTGAAAGTGGATGAATGTAAATGTAAATGGGTTACTATATGGGTAAATATGTGTCTTATCGTCCATTTAATGCTTTAGATGAATATCTTGTGATAGTTAGATAAAAGAGGAAATGGTTGAGTAACCTCCCTAGTATGTAGCAGTGATCAGATAAGTGCATGTATTTGACTTTCTTTGCTGGAAATTCGACCTCCTAGGGAGGATTTCGACTTCAAAGCTTATATGAGGCCTTTTGTAATCATTTTCTAGGGGTTGGACATTTGAGGAGAGAACCATTGTAGCATGTATTTGACATTTTTGGAAATCAAGGACACAGTTTGCAGCGATTATTTAGGAATTCCTATGCAATAAGTGTATGATGTCTTTTTTCCTCTGTTATTACTTTATATGAATGATATTTAGCTTCCTTTTCCATTCATCATCTCTTCAATAGTTTTCCTTGTAGTTGATAAACATAATTCTTTTCATTAAGCTTTGCTTTGATGGAAAATCATTTTATGTTGTGTTCACTCTTGCTTAATGAATTCATGTCTCATGCTCATTAAGACTTTCATGCTTCTTCTCAACACCATACTACATTGATAAAACCTAAAATCCATCACAAAAGTGCTGCTACTTTGCTCCTTCATATCTTTGTTGTTGTGATCCTTTGACCCTCTGCCTAGCTACCTGTTTTTTCACCCTTATCCAACAACAAAACCCTCAATTTCCAAAACCTACTTAACATTAGATATCTAGCCTAAAATCCTTTATCATCCAATCATTTCTTGGCTATGATTCCATAAAGAGAGCCATCTTTGGTTTGGTAGGGCTAACTACCAAATTGAAAGCTTGGTTTGTGGTTACCTCCGTCGATTTCCTCATCAGCCTTAGACATTGTGGAGGATAACAGGGTCGATTTGTCAAACCCTTCCATAGGCTTGTTCAATGTCTTGAAGGGAGCCAATTCCCATTGGAGGGTAGCATTAAAACATGAAATTACAAGAGGGACGAATTTCATGGTCAAAGGGACACATTTTTATACTTGGCGGAAGATCAAACCGTTAGGGCTAGGATAGAAGCCCTAGCCCTCAATTATTTCGTCCACTACTGAAACATTAATTAAGGTCAGAGTTTGTACCAACAGTCCAAGCATCTTTGGAGAGGTTGAAACTCTATAATTGAAAGGTCGTATATTTATGCAGAAAGATTGAAGATCGAGCTACTCATCAAGAGAAATGGAGTATGCCAAGTTCTCAGCTTTTCCATTTCATGCATGATTGTATAAATTCCACCATTTAATGAATAAATACTTCGTTGGTGTTCCATTTGCAAATTGTTCTAGGGATTATTGTGTGAAGTTATTCCTTGTTCTCATTATTGCAAAAAAAATTGTAAAAATGTATGCTTGCAATGTGTTTGACGAAATCCCCTTAGGAATTTTTTGAGTGCTATTGGCATATTTAGGTAAGGGGGCATTACAACTTGATGGGGTTAATGGTAAATCAAGCAATCAACACTCCTCCTAAATCAATATAGCAGTACACAGGTTGGCTTCCTGGAAAAAATGTTGTCATGGAGAAAGGAACAAAGTAGATCAACAAACCTTTCTCAAAGGGAGTCCATGTTACTCTTCAACACAAGCAACTGAGGGATTAACAAAAAAAAAAGGAAGTGGGAAATTGGCTATTCATACTAGGGTTAAATCTAAAGTTTATGAAGATAGTGGACGCCCTCTCTAAATTGGAGTTAAACTCTTGTTTGTCCAAAGTATCCCAATCTAATTAGAGGATATTGAGTTGGGCATTAAAGCCATCAATGCTTGTTTTGATCCAACACAAATTGATAGAACAACCTTGTAAGCAGGTAAGACTTGCAGTTGCTTTTTGCCTCAGTGAGATCATAAGGGTAATTGCTCACATTCCCCCGTACAACGATGACATTCTAAGAAGGGTGTTACATCTGTTTGTGGAAAAATTCCAATAGTGTTGTAAGATATTGAGGACCTTACCTTCAATAAAAATACTCAAGATCATAGATATGGTCCCCATAACCATATTTTGTGCCTTTATGCTTGATCTAGAATGTAGTGATTTGATTTCTCGAATATTCCAATGCTTCTTCACCAACATCCAAGAATATCATCGAGGCATTGTAAAAACCGACATGCAAAATATTTTGTCTTTAATTGAGGTGAATATGATGCCATTTGTAAGAGGTTGTGATCAAAGGTGTTAGCTATTTGGAGGGAAAAGCAGGTTGTTTCACCTGTTGCTCATGAATTCTCAAAAATATTGGTGGAGCATAACTTTAAGGGGTTCAAAACGAAATTGATTGAAAGAGAGCTAAATTCAATGAGATTGCAGATCACACGATATGAAAACAAGGGTATGAACCAAAAAAGGAAGCAAAATTGTCCATCACAATAGGAAAGTTGGACAATTGGTCACCGAGGTGGAAGTGGTAAAGGAAAATATTTTTTGCAGTCAAATGGTGCTCAAGACAAAGGAGCAGGTAGAACTCTGGAGCATGGAGTCAATTCCATACTTCAAGAAGAAGTATAGGTAGAAGGATAAATGATTGGTGAAGCGCATTCCTCATCTCTACATATACCATCACACAAGAGGATGACAAAAACTCAAGGTTGGATGGGTGAGTTGAACATGTACGAAGAATCTACAGATTTTCAAGGGCTTGAGGAGAGATAGTTTGCAGCAAAAGGATCATGAATAACCTCCTACAGAGAACTCATCAAAGGCCTAAAATAAAGTATTGGATGAGATGGTTGAGAATTCACATTATGGACCAACCATCAATAAAATGCAAGCATATATGAAGACATCCATAGTGGTTATAGGGATTTTAAATAATAGTCACTAGGAACATACTTGGGAAGAGATTTAAAAGGACCTTTCAACAAGAAAGGAGAAAACAAGGGTGGTAAAGGACATAATACTACAACAAGGTAGTGTGCTTAAAGACTTGGGGCACATGTGTGCTAGGAAAAATAACGATCTGTCTAGTATGGAAAACCAGTTAGAGTTTCTAATGGTGCAACAACAAAAATCCACTTTTGGGATGTGGAGTAGTCATATTCAACAATTCATAGACAAAGCTTTCAAATCTAGACACTTGATTTTAAGCCCTCATACATATGAATGGATGACACATAAGTATTGAATGGATGGATGGCGTGAGGGAGGGTGAATCCAATCTTGTAGGTTGTTAGAGTAGGATGGCAAGTATATCAGGATGCAAAATCAGGAGTCAGAACTATGGCATAGTGACATCTCATTTATAGTCAGAGTAGTGCAATGTAAACATGGTGGCCTGTTTAAGGGATTTTGAATGACTGGTGGGAGAGGCACTCTTTGGAAATTCATGGACTCCATAAGTGTTATGGTGGCAGTTAACATCTAGTATGAAAGAGGTGTCCAATAGTTAGACTGGAGGGAGATTATGAGTATTTACCCTATAAATTGGGAAAGTCATGGAAGAATACTTCTAGCCAGGGTATAGTGCAGTTAAAGTGTTCAGACATTGGGGATGATAGATTCCCTATTTTGCAGTGGGTTCTAAGTGGATTTTCCCTTCGTATGGAAAGGCTTGACTAAGAAGTGGAGAATAACTAGAAGGTAGGAGGTACAAGGATCAATAATATTCCATTGATGCAATAGGAGTTTAGTGGAGTCTTCTTCAGATTCATTTGGGATCCAAGAATTGGTCCTAACATACAGATACGATTCCATGTCATTGATGCAATGAGGATTCTTCATATTTGTTTGGGATCCTGGTGTTGAGGCTAGAATTTCTTGGGGTCAAGCAATTTTCGGAAGGGAGGACTATAATGTCCCTTTTTTTGGGCATTGGGAATGGAGAGCATGTCAGTAGATTAGGCTACAAATTAAAATGAATTGTGGGCTATGAAGGAATTAATCGATAATATTCTATTGATGCAACATGAGTTTAACAAAGTCTTCTTTAGATTAATTTGGGATCCAGGAATTGGTCCTAACATACAAGCTATATATTCCATCTCATTGATGCAATATGGATTATTCATATTCATTTGGGATCCTGGTGTTGAAGCTAGAATTGCTTGGGGTCAAGCAATTTTGGGAAGGGAGGACTATAATGTCCCTTTTTTCGGGCATTGGGAATGGAGAGCATCTCAATATCCTAGGTAACAAATTAAAATGAATTCTGGTCTATGAAGGAATTAATTAATTAAAGTGACCAAGGAAAAAGAGAATATTATAAATTGACTTTACTAAGAGCAAATGTGACCCATGGTATTTACCATGATATTCTGATAAGCCATCATAATAAAAAGAGAAGCACGAGTTCATTCGGGGATATGTGTGAATGATTTGGTGAATTGATTTTGTGGCTGTCTCAGCATTGTGTGGGGGTTCATAACCCTAATATAGATCTTCATCGGAGGTGAGACTATCCTCCCTAGGGATATTACAATAAAACTAGTTTTGCCAGTGAAACATCCACACTAGCTAGTTTGAAGTAGGAATCGTTTTAGATTCTCCATTGGAACTTAACGGAGGAAGGCAGATCCAATTGTAGCAATTCTAGGTTTCCAAAGACATAAAACGGAAGCAACTGACATCTCCATCAACCATCCGGGTTTCTAGTAAATCAATTTTTGCATTTAGAAAAGGTCGTCAACATGTGATTTCTTGATAGAATTAAAAAAATAATTGGCCAAGTCTATTGCTGCTTATTTTTCCTATGTTATTTTGATTGATATATTTCATTAGCACTTTTGTTGGGAATTATCTCTAGAAAATTTATGAAGAAATAAAAATGATCAAAATTTTATAAAATAATTAAAACGAATATTACATCCTTTGAGCTATTATTGGAGTTTTGTTAATGATTATGTTTCTATTTATACTTATGGAATGAATATATACACACATAAATCTTGGTAACTACAACCCTCTTCAATATTAGATGTTGTTTACAAATGCAACACCCTAGGTTTATTAATGCAAAATAGGGAAACAATGAAAAAGTAATATTGGCTTGTACTTCTCATCCATATTATCTCTTTCTTATCTATACAAATATTGAAAAATAGTAGTCGCAACTAGTATTTTCATTGTCAAAATCAAAGGAGAAATAATGTATCTTCCAACTATCCAAGTCGATCTCAACTGGACAAGTTGGCCCCACCACTTGTTGGGGTTTGAGTTGTCACTCCTATATATTTGCGTTCGTTGGACCCCATTTGACATCACTTCAACTCTATCAATTCGACCTACTACAAGGAGTTCTGTTCACACATGCGAAGGAGGAAGACCACAAAGTTTTCCAGTGAAGTTTGACCTCTCTTATCTTTTATTTGACCAACGTTGACTTGGATCTTCTTGTTGCGGTTTGACCAGGACATCATTATTATGGTCGAAGAGATTGATATTGATTACTCCCTTAGGTCATGGGGTTTGATTAGGAGAACATTGGTTTTAGTCAAGGAGATTAACTATGATTACTCTCTTGGGTCATGGAGCTTGACCGGGAAACCATTATTTATGGTTGGAGAGATTGGCCTCATGAACAACATAAAAGGCTCTCCCGGTCAGTGAGGTTTTTACCTTATTGCCATGGGGTTTGGATAGTGGGTTGAGCTTGTACTTGATGTTGATGTCAAATGCTTTCCACACGGTTCTAGTGTTGAACATGTGATGGATGGATACAACCTTTTCTTGGAATCGAGAAATTTTCAACAACAAAACATTTGTGAAAGAAATTATGAATATGTCCCTAGCTAAGAGGGAGCATTGGATTTTTGTAGCTTTGGTGAGTCTTGATTATTTGTATTAACCCTTCAAAATTGGAAAATATAAATTGGCTTCAAGTCAACTTTAAAAGAGATGAAATTTGAATTTTCAAAATATAGATTTCTGCCTCCACAATGTAAGGTCGACTCCAAGTTGGTTCAACCTAAGAGATGTGTCTCTTCAGGCTCCCTTGATCACTATATATAAAGGAAATTTGACCTCCACTTGATCATCAATTCAGACCAATCTAAGGAAAAATTCAGACAAGTTTGAGGCAAGAAGAGGATGAAATTTGAGGCAGGAGGCTGAAATTTTAGGAGTGAATTTTATCTCTGTTTGATCACTTGTATAATTTCTTAATGATGAGTATGGTATAAGATGAATTGGGCTAAGAATCATTGGAAGTAATTATCAATTAAGAGAATCACTATAAAATCAACAAGAACAACCTCCCATTTGTGCCATTGTTATGACTCTATTTACCTAATAAACTAGGCACTAATTTCTAGTCCACTATTCTTTCATTTTCCACCACTTAACATTAGGACTTATAGGTATCTACATGCATAAAAGAGTGAGATTGAGTGTATGGTTCAAGGTATGTCAAAGGTGGACATCATTCAATCTATCCAGAGCACTTTCTCTTCACGAATGGTGATGGTTATAAGAAAGGATGATTCATGGCCCATGTGTCCAAATTACAAACAACTCAAAAAGTAACAATCAAAGAAAATTTTCCTATTCTTGTCACTGATGAACTATTAGATGGTAATTTTCTTTACTAAGCTAGATCTTCATTTTAGATATTATCAAATCATAATGAGGCAAGAAGACATTCCCTAAACAACTTTTAGAACACATGAATGACATCATGAGTTTTTGGTTATGCCATTTGGACTTCTAAATGCGCCTTCAAGATTTCAAAGCTTGATGCATTCTATTTTCAAATACTTATTTAGAAAATTTGTGTTAGTATTTTTTATTGACCTACTAATCTACAATAAATCTTGGGAAGAGCATGTACAACATGGTCTTAATATGATTGGAATAGTAACAACTATATGCAAAACCTTCCAAGAGTGCCTTTGGGGTTCAAGAAGTGGAATATTTGGGTCATATTGTATCACATGAGGGTGTCAAGGTGGATCCTTACAAAATCAAAGTTATGAGGGAATGGTCAATCCCTAATACCTTGAAGAAACTTAGGTGATTCTTAGGATTGACATGATATTACCACAATTTTGTCAAGAATTATAGTCAAATAGTAGCACCTCTAACAAAATTATTGAAGAAAGGAACATTTTATTGGACTGGAGAAGCAACCAAAGATTTTGAATAACTTAAAGAGGCTATGTGTACAACTCCCCTCTTGGTAACGATTGACTTTAGGAGAACCTTCATTGTGGGGTGTGATGCCTCAGGCCATGGCATTGGTGCATTTTTCATGCAAGAATAAAGTTCCCTTGCCTTTGAAAGCAACAAACTTAAAGGAAAGAACTTAGATCCATTTATGAAAAAGAAATTTTACCCATATTACATGCAGTTAAGAAATGACGTCATAGAAAGACACTTCAAAGTAAAAAAAAAATCATGATAGTTTGAAGTACTTCTTCGAGAAAATACTATCTTTAGAAGATAAACAAAAGTGGGTCACAAATATGTTGGGTTATGGCTTTGAAATTATCTAAAAAAAGGGAAAACAAAATATTGTGGCATACACACTATGAAGGAAAGAGGAAGACATAAATGATTGGTGAAGAAATTGAAAAAGAAAAGATAGAGTGGGAACAAGATGAGAAGATATGCAAGATCATTCAACAACTACAGGTTGACCTTGATGTAGTAGAAAAAATTATGTGGAAAAATGGTTTGTTATGGTATCAAGATCACTTATACTTAACGTAATAATTATTAACTCAAACAGATGGTCCTTTCAAAATTACAAACTTTCCTGTATGAGGAAATTCATGGTTCTTGAAGACATACCTAGATCAAGAAATATTTTTTTTTTTGGAAGGTGTTAAAGTAGATTTGCAAAAGTTTGTGGAAGAATGTGTGGTATGCCACAAAATAAGGGAAAAACAATCAAGACTCCATGGCTACTTCAATTATCAGCCATACCAAGCCAGTGTTGGGAAGAAGTTTCAATGGATTTTATTACAGGTTTAACCAAATTTGAAAGAACAAGTTTGATTATGGTAGTGGTAGATCAAATGAGATAATATACCCTTTTTTTTCTCTTTCTCATCCTTTTAAGGCAAGTACAATGGAAGACACATTTATGGACTTTCATGGAAATAATATAAAGCTACATGGAATAACAAAGATTATTATAAGTAACAAAGATACAAATTTTTCTAGAAATTTTTGGACTGAATTATTTTATTGTTTGTGTACTCAATTGGCTCACAACCCATCTTTTCATTCTTAATTTGATGGGAAAACTAATTTTGTGAATAAATATTTAGAAGGATATCTATGTTTCTATGCATCTGATAAACATACATAATGGTCAAATGGTTGACCTTGGTAGAATGGTGGTACAACACATCCTTTCATTCCTCATAGCAAATGTTACCATTTATGGAAATTTCTGTATATAATCGTCCTTCCATCAAATCACCCTTGAAAGGGATTATAAAGGCACAAGGAGTAGAGGACCACATATGTCACCAATAAGAGCTTCTCAAACTATTAAAGGGCAACTTGGTTATGACACAAAATAGGATGAAATAACAAGCAAATCAACATCGTAGTGAAAGAAAATATGAAGTGGGGCATTGGGTATTTTTGAGACTACAACCATATAAACTGATGTCCTTTAAGCCACCAAAGAAGGAAAATAAATAAACACCAAGGTATTATGGCCCCTACAAGGTGTTGTAAAGGATTGGAAGTATGGCTTACAAATTGGAGTTTCCTTGATATTCACATGTACTTCCAGTCTTCCATGTTTCTTGCTTAAAGAAGGTAATCAACGACAAGATCCTAATCCAAACTATTGTACAAGAGATTTATGAAGAAGATAAAATAATACAAAAACAAAAAAAATCTGAAAACAAGGACTAAGCAGTTGAGAACCGAGCAATTACTAAGTAAAGAAACACACTTTACCTAACTCTACACTAGACCAAGTTATACGTAACTATTTCCTATGTGTCGGAATATACTAATAGCAAAAACATCCACATATAGTCAATTGTTTAGGAAAATGCTTATTTGAAGGGGAGGGGCATGTTATGCCCTATATAAACCTCATGTTAACCCTAAAACCCCTGGTTAATCCTTATGTATTGAGTGATTACTTTTCTATCGTTATATTGTTATATAGGCTAGAACCCCTCGTGGTCATATTTTATTATAATTGTACCCTTTCTCTCCTATATATATATACCAATGAGACCTAGTCTTAGGATCATAAAATATTATTTTTCATATTGTATTGATTGTAGAAGGAAGTTCCCCATCAATGAGGACTGTAATTAGTGGTTTCTTATCATCTTTAAGGCACAAGGTTCATAACAAGGCTTTGATCGGGATCTACTTCAACTGATGAACTACCAAGTAGGTCATTTACCTAACAAATATTTAATTTTCTTGATTCCATGTATTTTTGGGTGTGTTTATTGAGTTTATTTCGTTTTCTCTACTAAGGTTTTCAACCCTAATCCTAGGGGAAAACTTGCCTCAACAAAAAGGAAATTGGTGATGTCTAATGAGTAAATTCTAGATATAATGGTTTGATTTTTCTTTATATTTAGAGGAATTTACTAAAAGTTAAAGGTAGATCCATGATATGTGGAAATAACATGATTATGAGATTTTGTGGTTCTTTTCAATACCATCTATTGAGAATTTTATGAACTTTTGAATAATGTATATATATGTTTAGGAGATTGCAGGCCTCTTACTGTTAGTTGGAGAGGTAGAAATCATCATATATCATGAAGGCACAAAAATAGAAATAGAAGAACCCGCCAAACATTTCTCCTCCTCACTTTGGCCTAAACACACCTCACCCTAAAATCATATTGGTTATATAGAATACTAGTTATGGTTGGGATGCAATTGTTTCATAAGTTTTTGAAGATGTAGAATAAGAGCATATAAGTAAGGATTAACCATTGCAAACTCCATAACATTATCTCTCTAATGCTTCGTGAATAACATGCTTCAATTTAATGTTGAACCTCTACTAATACTAAAACTATAATAAAAAAGGACAAAATTTGATTATAGATTGGTGAAGAAATTGAAGACTAGAGTTATATGAATATCAATAGGTGGAAGAAATGGTAGAACAATAATTTTCTTAATGTTGATAGTGCATGAGATTTTTTCTATTCATTTTATATTGGAAAAAATGAATTTTATATTCTATTCATCTTATAAGCAAAGGTACATTTTATAGTTTTAATTCATGGTTACATTTCATTGACAATATACACATTAGCCTTTTTTTCGAGGAAAAAGTGATTTAATCTATTAAATATTGTAGAAAATATACATGTTGGTTTGCCACTAGGGAAACTAGACCAACGACAAAACCAAAGTTCTTTGAGCATATAAAAATTTCCTTTGTTTTGAAAGTTCAATATTACAGAGCGCGTCCTATGAGGCCTATCACATACTAGAGCCTCTATGAATTGATAACTAGAAAACTAGTAAGTAAAATAAACAAAAAAAGTGTAAGAATAAAACATTAGCCAATTTTGGGGGAGTCCTATTCCTCAACAACGATGGTTTCATTGTTGCTTCTCAGTGAGCATCATGGATCTAGAGGGAGGCCCAACTGTGCCTCAATTATTTGCATTATTTGATCCAATCCACATGCCGTGAGTTGATTTTCATTGAGCATCAACAAAATTTCTTCTTGTTCCTTGTTTCAATCTAATAATACTCATCCTAACAACATTTTCATGTGACAATATATATCTATGGTATATGTATACTAGTTAAAACAATCCCTTGTGTGACCAATATCCAGGACCCAATTTGCTATTTCACTAGAAATTTCATGTTCGAGTGGAAACCTTATTCCCATGCAATCTCTCATTCTACATTGGCAATTTTGTCTTGGAATTGACTATGGTGTATGGCATAAAAAATATTTTCTAAGGAACCTACCCTCTGTTAGGCTCAAGTGTTTCCCATTTCTCTATAATACATTGCTCCTTGTTGGTTTCTAGTGTGCTTCTGAGACATTGGGTGTGTCCAGAAGGTATCGAGATAAAAAATAAGACATACACATTAACTTTATTCTATATATTGCATGCATAAATTTAGATAGAACTTATGCAAATGCAATCAGTTGTGGACTGCTTATATTTACTTATTGAATATTAACAGGATACCATGACGTTGGTAATGAGTACGTTGGTATGTTTTTAAATGGATGCCGTATGGTTTCTCTAACTTTTTTGCTTCAATTGAAAGTCCATTCATCACATTAATGAAGGAATATTGTATATTATTTGGTATTTGTGCTTTGTTTTACACACTTCTTATTCTTCACCACTTCTCCTAGGATCCTTTCTCCCATGAAGTTATGATGCATAATTCTTGAGTCCATATGCTCAAGGTGTTTTGTTTTTGCACTCATTTTTTTATTTTATTTTTTATTTCTTACATACCTTTGTTGGGAATTGGATAATCCAACGCTCCTGGTGTTTTTCGCGACATGGATTAACCACCTCTCATGGATCGTTAACTCTGGCGATGCGTCCATTTACTAACACATGCGGGTTCTAGTGTAACGACAATCGTGATTCCAATAAGTGGTATTAGAGCCAAAGGTCTCGAGTTTGAATCACACATAACTCGCGTTGGGGGGGATATTGTTGGGCATTGTATAATCCAGCGCTCCCCGTGTGTTTAACGACATGGCTTAACCGCCTCTCATGGATACGTTAACTTTGGTGATGCGTTTGTTTACTAACACCTGCGGGTTTTGGTGTAACGACAATTGTGATTCCAATAACCTCTATGATGTGGTATTTGTTTACATGTGTATAAGCTCTCACCATGGAATCCCTTGTATATCTATTGTCAAGTTGGTCCTTGAGGTATAATTTCACAACTTTGTATGTAGTTTTTAATGGATGTTCTAAATGATTCTGTAACATACAAAATCCCTTAATGAATGATTAAGGATATGAGGCATCCAAATCCGACCTCCGAGGTTAATCTATGGATACAGGGTTGTCAATTTCCTACTTCTATTTAATTGTCATGTACCTCTCTTTGGAGACTGCCATCATATTTTACTCATGAAGATATTTCCAATGATATAAAATTTAACTATATTAGAGCTCTGGACATAAATTTATGCTTATTTAAAAATTTGTCCTCCAAGTACCTCCTCAACATCCATTGGAAGTCCCTTTTCCCACATGTCACCATCGTACAATGCCATGCCACATCAACTCACCACGTCAAAATGCCATGTCAGAATGTTATCATGTTCCATCATCACTGGGAGGAAAACCTGATAGTTTGTGTCCCAAACTCATGATACCTGATCATTTGACATCTAAAAACTTGACATCTCGACCTCCCGATATGTTATGCAACCTGTTAGGGTCCTATAATCTATAAGATCATAAGTTGATTATTTGTAAATTTTCATGTATATGATTATTGTAAATAATCTTCCTTTTTGCAAATTATTTCCAAAAGAAAAGCAAAAGAAAAAAATGGAATCAAAGAAAAGAAAAGAAAAGAAAGGGGATAGGAAAAAAATTATGTATTGTGAAAAAATTAAAAAAAGGAAAAAATGAAAGAAATAAAAAAGAATCAAAGTAACCCCAATCAGCGAGAAAGTCTACATGGCACTTAAAAATAAAAATAGATGTATTTTCAAAAAATAAAAATAAAATGATGAATAACCTTAGAAAAAATCAACATGTGCTTGCAAGTTCAAATGCCGCATTAAGGTTAAAGTGTGTTTTAAATTAATTAATCGCATTGTATAAGGACGATTAATATAGTTGTAATAAAGTGGTTTGGTGAATATGACGTTTTATCGTTTATAGCAAATAGTGTGCAAAAATGGGTGGCCACGATTCATCTTGTCCAGATCAACGACGAGTGATTGTATTTGGCCCTCACGAGCCCTTCGATGTTTAATCACAGGTGGGGGGGGGGGGGGGGTTTTCCGAAAAGGCGGAAAACACTTTCCCGCTTTGGGCAACATGGTAGCCTCCCAGGTGCTTTGCACCCCCCCTAAAACTCATTACTACCTTCACCCCCTTTCGAAACCTGCCATCCACCTCCCGCCAAAAATATGATTGTTACCCCACCACATCCCCCATCCCATCCACTTACCTTCTGCCATGTACCTTCCCTGCTCCCGCCCAGGGGTTAAATTTGACGCCCGTATGCCCGTATTTCGCATTTTTACCCATAAAATACGTTTTAATCTAAAACCTCCACGTCATGCTCAACTTGCCATTCATTTTCAAAAACGTCATATTGACGGGCATGTTAAAAATTAAAAGTTTAAAAAAAATTATAATTTTTTTTAATATATATTTAATATGGTGTGAACAGTGTAACGTTATAAATTTATAATCTCCACAAGCTCCAAAGTCCAGACTCTGGCCAGGGCAACTTGTAGTCGTACTCATTCCATTGAATTCACAAAAATAGGGGTGATTTTAGGGGCGAATGTTCGCCCTTTGGCGAAATTAAGGGGTTCTAAATTTTTAGTGCGCAAATATTTTGTATCATAATACATTTTTACAAATCACCTCAAATAGCCCACTTTATTTTAAGGGATAGGGTAAAAAAGGTAAATTTAGCCCTTGAAATTAGGAGTTACAACCTTCCATTCGCCCATTTTCAAGAATATGTTTTATTTAAGTGAATCTATGGCCAAGGCCCAAAATACCATATTTATAAAAGAGGTATGGTAAATTAATAAAAATATAAATAAATGAGAGGTATGGTAAATATATAAAACATAATTAATAAAAATATAAATAAATGAGAAGTATGGTAAATAAATAAAGCATTTTTTATATTTACTCCATAAGTCACCTTATATACATGCAAGGTTGTAAACAAATAAAAATATAAGCAAAGTGGAGGTATGGTAAATAAATAAAACGTCTTTTTATACTTACTCAAAAGGTATGGTAAATAAATAAAAATATAAATAAACTAGACGCATGGTAAATAAATAAAACCTCTCTTTATATTTAGTCCATAACGCTCATTATATTTATGAAGGCTCAAGAAAGAGGTTTTATTTAAGTGAATCCTATGGGCCAAATACCACATTTGTGAAAGAAGTATGGTAAATTAATAAAAATATAAATAAGCGAGAGGTATGGTAAACAAATAAAACATTTTTTTATATTTACTCCATAAGT
>APFE031551019.1:5104-50585 GCA_000404065.3 Pinus taeda
ATTATACAAAGCCTTAGCTCTCACAGCTAGCCAGCTCTCAGTACAATCCTCCTGGATGCTCATAGGCAATCAAAGCTTCTCACAAGCCTTCCTCTCTACCCTCCAAGCTCCTATTTCCTTGCGCTATTCCTAGTCGATGATTCTCACCTCACCAAGTCGATGATCTCTTGGTCTCACCTGCTATTAGAATTGTGCTATCCTCAAGGAACCTTACCTTGACTACATGCATTAGTTTCCTTTATAGGAAAACACATGCAACTGATAGTACATTGTCCTTGTCTTTACTCTCAATTGAGTCCTTCTCAGAATAGACATGCATGAGTTTCTGATGAGGGAATCTGTAGTCATCTAGAGTACACTGGTTGAGTGCATGCATGCATCAACTAACTGATAACTCACAATTAGTTCCTCAAACAGTTTGGAACTAATTTAATTGGACTTAACTCAGTAAACTGAGCTAACTAATTACAACTCAAATATAACTCAATATCATCTCCTAAATTAAGGGATAATATCCTTAATTTAAGGGGTAACTATTGCATGACTTCATAAATACTTCTAACTTGAATTTCTCCAACTAATTAATCCATAATGAATTAATTAATTAATTCCAAGCAACTTGTGAGACTAAATTTGATTTTAATTCAAGAACAAATTAAAATTGGAATTTCTAGATTCTATTTTTATCATTTCTTGTTTCTATTTTCAACACTCCCTCTCAACAAGAAAGGAGTTCAACTTGATCCCAATCGTGAACCTTTGGAATGTTATGCATGCAACACTTCTCTTTAGTGTTGTTGCTTTAGCAACTCTAGAAACAAAAAAAACATCCAACCTGAATCAATGTGATGCATCTGTCATGAAAGTCTCTGACTGTTATTGCCTCTGTCAACTGAAAACTTTGCGCTTTGGCTGACTCTGCTTTTTTGCAATATTGTCAATCCTTCTCTGCACTCTTCAGTATCTGACTACTCTAGCCTCTGTCATTTTGATCTCTAACTACATCAATCCCACTGATTCCTCTCGCTACTATGTACTTTGGGCTCCCGTAGAAAGGTACGATCCATGAGATAAAACCTCTCAATGGACCCTACCCAATTTCATTCTTCATGGGACTATCACTTCAAATCACCCCACCTCACACATGGATGTATGGCAGCATGTGATTCCTCTTCCCACTTGGATCAAAATTCCCCCCTAATGGAGGTATTTGCATGAGTGAATCTCCTCACTCAGTCTCCTCTATGCTTCTCCAATTGTGGCTCCTCCACAATTGTTTGAGACTTCTTCTGGGGCTACATGTTGAGAGGTAATTTACTCTCCCTCTTAACCACCAAGTCTTTAATATTTTCCTTTCTCCTCAAGGCTTTACATGCATCTTGAACCTCAAGAGCATACAAGTTCTTAACTTGTGAACCGATCTATTTCCCCTGTCTTGTGGTGATGTGTCTAAGGGAAAACTTTCCCTTAGTGAAGACAACATTGTAGCCTTTGTCCTCCAACATCGCGATCGATACCAAGTTCTTCCTTAGTCCAGGCACATGCTTCACATCTGTCAAGGTGATAAGAGCTCCATGCTCCCTTTGCAAAGCAATCGTGTCCACTACTAAAACACTATACCTTTCGTCGTCACCCATCTCTATGCACATCTTGAGGTCTTTCTCCTCCAAGGCACTGAATAAAATTTTATCCCCAGTCATGTGGAATTAGGCTCCACTGTCAAGATACCAGACATAACCCATCATCAATGACACCATGCACACGATGAGGGTAAAGTCCATTTTGAACTGAGAGGCTAATGCTTCACCTTCTGATCCTTCTGAGGATCCCTTCTTGGACTTCTTCTATGGGAAATTAGTCACATAATGTCCCATCTCATGACAATTAAAGCATCTCACTTTAGACTTGTCACCCTTCTTCCCTCCATGAGAAGAATTTGATTTGGAATGGGAAGCCTTCCCCTTCCCTTTCCTTGCCTTACCTACTAAGGCCATATTTTCTTCATCATCATCCTTTGATGAAGAACCATCTCGTGTGCTCCTCCTGATCTCCTCCTGCATCATATACAACCACAGTCGTTCCCAATTTGGCAGTTTCTCCCTTCCATTCACAAAGTCCTGGTAGGTATTCCAGCTCTTTAGAAGGCCAAGGAGAGTGAGGCTCACCATATCATCATTGGTAGTAGTTATTCCCACACTGCTAAGCTCATCTCTGCAAGTGGTGAGCTTGTTCAAATATGTGGAAATAGTATCGCCCTTTTCCATCTTCATTCTTTGAAGCTTATCCTTGAGAGCCAATTTCCTTTGGTCAGTTCTGTTCTGATAGAGGTCCTTCAATGTCTTCCACATTGAAAATGGAGTATCCTTCCCATGGAGACTTGAGACAATATGGTCTCGAACTCCCTCAAGGATGATCCATCTCGCCTTCACCACAAACATCTTCCACTCAGCCAGCTGTTGTGCATTAGTTTAAGCTAGCTTTGGGATTTCTTGGTCAATGAAATCCTTCAAGCCATTGTCTTCTAATACAGCCTCCATGCAATCTTTCCATGCTATGTAATTAGAGATACCTTCCAAGGCATACTCGAGTCTCAAGCCATAGAACGCCATTGGCCAACCTTGAAGTATGATAAGAATTTGATTTGCACCTGCAACCCTGAACATAAAATTTCGAATTCTCTTCTTTGTATACTATTCACAGCTCTGATAAACTTGGTTCCAATACCATGTAGAAATTCTAAAAATTCTCTACAAATATCACTCTAAGACCATGTCGAAATCTGATTGTAGATTAACTTAATGATGCAATATAACCAAATCAAAATACTATAATCTACTTCTACTATCAAAGTTTGCTTTGCAAAAGCTTAAAATTGAGCAAGATCAAGTCGAAAACATAAACTAGAAGAAGAATAATTAATGCACAATACACATGAAAATACTCAGGGGAAAGCGTCAGCTAAAAACCCCACTATCTGTATTATCATACAAGGTGGAAATACATCAGAATTATACAAAGCCTTAGCTCTCATAGCTATACAGCTCTTAGTACAATCCTCCTGGATGCTCACAGGAAATCAAAGCTTCTCACAAGCCTTCCTCTCTACCCTCCAAGCTCCTATTTCCTTGCGTTGTTCCTAGTGGATGATTCTCACCTCACCAAGTGGATGATCTCTTGGGCTCACCTGCTGTCAGAACTACGCAATCCTCAAGGAACCTTACCTTGACTACATGAATTAGTTTCCTTTATAGGAAAACACATGCAACTGATAGTACACTGTCCTTGTCTTTACTCTCAACTGGGTCTTTCTCAGAATAGACACACATGAGTTTCTAATGAGGGAATCTTCGGTTATCTGGAGTACACTGGTTGAGTTCATGCATGCATCAACTAACTGATAACTCACAATTAGTTCCTCAAATAGTTTGGAACTAATTTAAGTAGACTTAACTCGGTAAATTGAGCTAACTAATTACAACTCAAATATAACTCAATCTTATCTCCTTAATTTAAGGGATAACTGTTGCATGACTTCAGAAAGACTTCTAACTTGAATTTCTCCAACTAATTAATCCATAATGAATTAATTAATTATTTAAAATCAGTTGGTGAGACTAAATTCAATTTTAATTCACAATTTTAATTCAAGGGCAAATTAAAATTAGAATTTCTGGATTCTATTTTTATCATTTCTTGTTGCTATTTTCAACATAACTCTCACGTAATTCTTTAAAGGGTGCTAGCTCAATGGAAGAGCACCTGCTTTATAAGCAAGAGGTTAGTTGTTTGATATGACTGTGTCCTAATATGAATTAATCAATGGTATTGTAGTTTATTTTTAATTAAATACTTTTAATATTGGTTTATTTCAATGGTGAGATATTTTCTAGATTCATTATTTTATTGTCTCTAATGAGACAAAAGTGATGTTGTATTATCTTTGAATGTAATAGTTTATTGCCTCTAGAGAGAAAATAGTTAGGATCAAAGATATTCTCTCTTTAAAGACAATATGTTTTTAATCCCAACTATTGTCCCTAGAGAGATAAAAATGAAATTGTCTCTCGAGAGACAAAAATTCTTGTGTTACATATTGTCTTTATAAAGACAATATTTTAAGACAATTTAATTTGAGACACCTGCCTCAAAGACAATATTTAAGACAATACACAAGTTTTCTTTTGTCTCAAATTAAGAAAATTTACCCAAAAATTGTCTTAAATATTGTCTTAAAACCCCCCCTTTCGTTGTAGTGATACATAGTAATAATTAGATTGATTTCTAAATAGGGCCAACATTACATTAAAAATGTTAAATGTTAAACATTACATGTTAAATGTTTATGTTTACGTTTACGTTTACATGTTTATGTGAGATCTACCCCCATATTGGGCTCTATGTTTACATGTTAAATGTTTATGTTTACATTTATGTTTAATGTTTATGTGAGATCTACCCCCATACTGAGCTGTAGAGTTCCTCTCAGCACAATAATAATAATAATAATGTTATTATTATCACTTTTTTTTGTAACTAGAGGAATTGACTACTGTAATAGTCTAATGGCTCTAGGGCCTACAACATCTCCTCGTTTCCATAGATGAGGTTCCAACAAGGGTATTGAACCTTGGATCTATTACTTTACACAATTTTACATCACTTCAATTACCAATTGTTATTATTATCTTTATTTAAATAAAGTTATAATTTAGTTAATTTTTATGAAATTTTTAATGGTGGTAATGTGAGATGTATCATGAAGTAATTGGTTTTATCTTTGTCATGATTGATGACTATTGATGTTTATCAATCATTTAATTTATGTGGTCCCACTAGTAATAATTTTCTAACAAGTCTTGAAGTGTACTCTTGCCAAATACTTTTGAGTTTTAATCTATTTCGTCCTATCCTAAAAAATTAATTTCTTAGCCAAGAAATTAAAGAATCTTAAAAAATCATAAATTAATATTATAATATATAATATGGATAGGTAATAATTAATAATATTGAATTATAATAGAGTATAGAAAATGAGTTTCAAGAATATTTTTTATTAAGGGTAAACATGGAAACGAAACACTTCTTAGATAAAGAAAAATCTATGACAACCCTAGTCTAGGTGCATCTTTTCTCGCTCTCAAAGGAATTATGCGAGGAACAAAATTTGGAAGGCATAGGCAACTCAATTGAAAACTTTGTTAAAGCCTCCAAGTTATGTTATGGAACCAGATCACAAAATAGAAGAAATATATTGACGATTTCAAAATAAGCCTCTTTGATTGGGAAACCTCATTTTACATCACATAAATGAACAATTCTTGGATGATACAAATGAAAAGGCATCCTTGGTATATAGAGGAGTCTAAGAGGTCACAATATAATTATAGCTTACATAAAAATAATAATGTAAGGACACAACAATAACAATAATGGGCTTCTATGGGACACAACAATAACAATATTGGGGCTACATGGGCACAACAATAACAATAAGGTGTTACACTAACAATAATAATAAAGGGTCTACACTAATATTATAGGGACCTAACATACCCCTCTCCTTAAAAAAAAAAAAAATCCTCAACTCCTGAGTAGTTATGGATGCTTTTGTATAAAATTTTCATCCTACGATGTGGAATCTTCAGTGGGTAAGTTCCTCCACTTAATGAGATATTATGAAATTGATCGATTCCATAGTTGTCAGGTTCTTGTTTCCATGACTAATTCAACTCCAATATGATTTCCCTTGTTAGTCAAGTTATGGAAATATTGTTTGAATTGGGAACTTGTCACTAATAACCTTCTTTAAGCATGAAATATGGAAAACTGGGTGTACTCGGGAAGATTTAGGCAAATACATTTTGTATGCCATAGTACCAATCTTTTGCAACACCTTGTAAGGACCATAGTACTTGGCTGATAATTTAGTATCCTTCTTAGCTTGCTTGAGGGATATTTGCTTATATGGTTTTAGCCGTAAAAATACCCAATCGCCTACATCAAAACTTCTTTCACTATGATGTTGATCAACCTATCGTTTCATTTGATTCTACGCCAGAGTGAGGTTGCCCTTTAAGAGTTGGAGAACTTGTTGTTGATGCTTAATGTGATCTTCCACTGCTTCAACTTTAGAATTTTCTCTTAAATTTGATGTGATAGACAATGGATTATATCCATAAAGTGCCATAAATGGGGTATTTTTTGTTGTAGTATGGAAGGAAGTGTTATACCACCATTCAACCAGAGGTAACCACCCACTTGACCCATTGTATTTTTTTATCAAATATAAATAAACGAAGATATCCTTCCAAACATTTGTTCACTATCTTAGTTTATCCATCAGGTTGAGGATGATAAGATGAGTTATGAGCTAATTCATTACCAAGACAATAAAATAATTTCGTGCAAAAATTTCCAGTGAAAATGGGATATTTGTCACTTACAATAATATTTGGGTCTCCATGTAGCTTTTCAATTGTTTGCATAAATGCAGTAGAAACTCTACTAGCTTTAGAAGGATGATATAATGCACAAAAGTGTGCATACTTGGTAAGTTTATCTACAACCATCATGGTGACACTCTTTCCTTTAGAATTAGGTAAAACCCGTGCTAATCCATTGAGACCTGCTCCCAACATTGAGCTGGAATGACTAAAGGTTGTAACAGACCGAGGGTCTTAATTGTCTCAACTTTATTTTGTTGGAAAACCAAACATTCTGCCACAAACTTCTGAATATTAGATATAATATCATCCCAAAAAAAATCCTTCTTGACCCGGTAGTAAGTTTTTAAAAATCGTGAGTGCCCTCCTAAGGGGGAGGTGTGCAATTCCAAAAGAATCTTTTCTTTGAATTGGGAATGCTTACAGAGATATAAGTGATATTTGTACCATAATGAATCATTTTTCCAAATAAATATATCATATGTATTGGGATATTGTTACAACTTTTAAATGAGTTTCCACGCCTCTTAGTCATTCTTTTATTCATCCCTTGCTTCAGCTATCCAGTCAAGTTAGATAATAGGAATGGCACAGAGCAATGGTTCCACATCATCATCCTTCCTTAAGAATGCATCTACAACAACATTTTGCTTCCCTTTTTTGTATATGATTTCAAAGTCATAACCCAACATCTTGGCGTCCTATTTTTCTGCTCTTTTGAAGATAATATTTGTTCCAAAAAGTATTTAATACTATCATGATCTGTTTTTACCTTGAAGTATCTTTACATTAGGTAAGGTTGACATTGCTTTATTTCATGTAGTATTTCCAACATTTTCTTCTCATAAATAGGTTTTCGTAAATACTTTCCTTGATTGGAAAACTTTCAAAAGAAATGGGCCTTCCTTCTTGCATCAAAATAGCACCAATCCCATTTCTTGAGACAATACATTCCACAAAAAAGGTTTTTGTGAAGTCTGGTGTAGCTAAGACCAATGCTTGGAACATTGCCTCTTTAAGATGTTCAAAGGCCTTAGTTGTTTCTGGAGTCCAAGAAAATAAATCTTAGATACACCTTCATCCTTGAGCTCCATAACTGCATAATTTTTTCCCCTACTCAGCCACATTTGTGCACTGCGTAGTGTCAAGTCTCAAGCTTTCAGCCTGACATCTTGAGTGTTGGGTGTAGGAATTTCACTTGAGAAAACTCCTCAACACTTAATTGTCAACCCAAGGGTTTCGTAAACTTAGAGACGAAGCACATGAAATTCCAGAAATAGTATGAAATTTTCCTATCTCTAATCCTACTTCTTAAAGGAAATGCTTTGTCGAATTAGATAGAAAACAATCAGAAAGGTAATTGACACCAAAGCAACTCTAGTGCTGGAATGTAAAATACAATCTGCATGTAAATCAAGTAAAGAAATTCCACATAATGGAAACAATCTTAAATGTAGTAATGAAAGGCTATGTTCATCTTTAGATTGATGGATAACAGTCTGACAAGTGGGCCCTTGCAGAATTCTGTCTTCCTTCTGATCTTCCTTCCACACAAACAACCTGTCCTTGCACTGTTACAATCTGCTTGCACTAGTGAAGGTGCAGTATCTTTGTGCATAAGTATATGTGACCTTCCTTACTAAAGACTTATGTCTTAGTGAAGGTTCTCTAAGCCTAATGGCTTAGAGCACTCTGTTTCTGTTACATGAGACTAGTTCTTGCACCGAAGCAAAGCTTCCTTCACCCAGTTTCCAAATTACTTTCGAAGGGACTGAAAGATGTGCTGAAAAAGAATTGCAACTGTAAATGAAATTATGAAGTAAATTATCTATGAAAAAGGAAATGCTTCAATTCATTAAACCTTGCAAAGGAAATAAACTTCATGAAATGAAAGCACTTCAAAAGAATCAAACAGTAGTCTAAGTGTTTTGCATGTGTTAACTAACTTTAATAATCCATTCCAAGATGCTCATGTTCTTTGCAAGTATAACATGTTTATGATAATTTTATGCAACTGCTTCTAGATCCCCTTAAATATGTACTTTTAATATTGAATATAGTTACTAAGTTAATGATTCATTCACTTGCATAATAACTAGAAGTAATATGCAGAGAAGTGATTCATCAAAAACAAGTTATAACAAATATTGAGAATAAACGAAATGCAAGAAATATATCTCATAAACAAAGTAAACACAACTACTCTCAAAGCAAGGATCTGTTTCACACATTAGCTACAAAATATATCTTAAATCAGAACCTGAAAGATAAAGATTAAAACTATAACATCACACAGCTGCAAATGAAATATCCACACCTTCTTTCTAAATAATGAAAGCGAGAGGAGTAAATGAGCTAGGTTGGTTGGGCCCTAGATAACCAGCTCGTTCCCCTTCTAAGGAACAAAAAATATCATCACTTCAAATATACATCAAAGATAATTAGACGTTGTGTATGCAAATCCTGGCGATTTTCTTGGATTACTCGATTCGGCAAATATACATAACAGAGCAGTGCAGCCCCAAAGTTGAGGCGATAACCAAATTACATAAAACAAAATTACAATCGATGGTTATTGAATAGCCTTCTCCTACCTATAATCTATATCTTATATATCCTTTCGGCTCTAGCCATTTTCACTAATTACAGACATTTCTTATTCAGGCCTTTCGGCCGAACAAACTTAGAAACCGAAATTACAAACTTGGCCAGCAGTTATAATACACATGAATCTTGCTTGGTCGTAACCTAACTTTGGAAAATATTCCTTAATTACGTGCCACCTATTATCTTTATTTAGTTCATCAACAACTAAACTTGGAGTCAAGGATCAAGACCCACCCTCATGAATGTTTTGGCTTCTTGGAAATCTCGGATACTCTTTGTGGCAGTGCAGGAATATACATGCGCTAGTCATACTCATTCATAATTAATACTAAGTTCCATGATTACTCTAGGAAATTAATATGAGTTACAAGAGATATGTAAATAGGCATGAAATCCATATAAAATGATTAATAAAGTGTTCTAATAGACCTTAATATAAAATATGAGCATGTGTAGGAATGGGTAACTATCTTGTACTAGTGCAGGAAAGAAGGGTCTTTTATTGAGATAAAACAGAGGTTGATTTTAATGGAAATGGGGTAGAAAATAGGGCAATTTAGGATACCAACATCCTCCCATCCCTAAGTTGTGTGCCCTCACACGACGTTTTACCTCTGGAAAAATCTTTCAAAAATGAATGGCCAACTCCTCAGTCATGAACTTCAATTTTTATTCCCGCCTTTACTCTATTTGGCTTCTTGTCTCGGGCTTTAAATAGCTACCTAGTCACCTTCTTGAGGCATCTATAGCATTTGGAAGCCCGATACTTCCATACCTTTACTTGCTACTTCTACCTCTTTACTTCTGCAAGTAACGCCACCTCGCTCTGTTTCTGCCAACTCTTCTCTTTCATGACCTAGTTCAAAGCCTCCATGTCATGGACTTGTTGCTCTAGATCTACTATTATGCTATTGAGGAATAGAGTGGACGGTGTTTTGCTAAAATATTTGAGTGTGAACATCTTTTCTATCACGGACTCAAAACAAGTCCCATTATCATCAAGGTCAAGGTTGTCGAAACCCTGCTTTATGACATCATCGAGGGTTTATATACTCGATGTTTTCTCATTACTAAGAGTTTTGATGCCCTCACCAATATCCATGCCTTGTGCACTAAATTCCCTGGGGCTCTTAATACCTTGTTCTCCCGGCTTCTTAGGTAATTCAGCACCTTGTCTTTCCAAACCAGTAGGGGTTTCGGTTCCTCACTCTTCTACAACTGCAGGGACTTCAGTGCCCTATCCTTCGAACACCATAGGGTCTTCAATACCATGGCCTTCAAAAATCACAGGATCTTCAGTACCCTAAGCTTATAAAATCACAGGGTTTTCAGTACCCTGACCTTCAAAAATCGCAGGGTCTTTAGTACCCCGCTCCTCGAAATCATTAAGGGTCTCTACGTCTGGTTCGCTGAAATTATCAAGACCCTCTACATACTGTTCCTCTTTGTTCTCCTCTGCTTGGACTTCCCCAGTATACAGTGTCAATGTCGTCTTTCTGCTCGTTAGCCTACTGACAAATGTTGACAACAAGACGTTGTCTTCTGCACTCTCCTCATCTTCCACAGTGTGTGCCACTGCGTCTGCAAGCACCGAGAGATTATGAACCATGGGGGAAACTTGGGGTGTTTCATTGATTACGATTGGAGAACTCGAGTGGTTCGTCCCTTGGGCAAAAGTGTTCCTCTTCATCGAGGTTCTGGTCTTCCTTTCCTTTTTCGTGGGTGGAGTGTTCTCAACAGCCCTCTTTTATGCTTGCACTGGTGAACTTTTACCTTGTTGCTTGGTAGGAGACAATGTCTCTGCCTTTCTCTTCTTACCTATACTCATGCTAGCAGACTCTTTCGTACCCCTCACTCGGAATTCTTTTAGAAACGCTCCCCACGTTATCCCCTTTTCTTCTAACTTTTTCTTGACCAGAATTGTAATAAGCCCGTGATGGTAGAGCTTGCTTGCAACATGGCTTGCACTTGCACTCTGCACGTTTTTCGATATCTTCTCAAGGCTTCTAAGCAAGAAGTGAGGAAAATTAATCAATTTTCCTGCCTCGAAATGCAACAACAATCTGAGGTGGTATACAAATGCCAAGGTATAGCGTCCTTCTCTAGTTACAAACTTCTGCAATATAGACAGTAAATCTCGCCACTTCCCGACCATGGCAGTATGTGGAAGTCCCTTTCTCCAATCGACCTTAATTTTCTTGTCGACGACGAACTGGTGCCAATGCTTCTTCGTGAGCCGCTCCTTTTTAAAATAGCGCTCCCTTGTAAGTGGCAAGCTTGTGGCTTGTGCAATGAACTCCTTTGTAATTTTGAATTTTAGGGACCCAACCCTGACTCGGCCTTCTTTGAACGTCCTTGCAAACTCTAATGCCACTGCCATGTTGAACCCGTGAAACTTTTGTAGAAATGGTAGGAACCAAGATTCCTACAATAGTGCAAGATTGTCCATGTACTCAGCAGTTTTTTCTATTTCCTACAAAGACAATGGTTCATTCCACATAGGTTCCATTTCGAACCACACTCCACTTCGTTGTTCACACCCTTGAAGGAATTTCTGAGTGACTCCAAAGTTCACCAAGATTTTTTCGCTAGAGGTTTGTCACCCTCCATCGTTTCAGACCCACTCACACGATTATGATGGAACAACCCCCCCATATCAGTGTTGATTCATGATAGCCCACTATGGGTGAATCGTAATGATTGGATGCAATGGCGGTATAGGCAGCGGTGGCACAATGGCTACAATGATCAGATTGTGGGCAAGCTAATAATGGTCAGGTAGTGTGGAATCATTTCAAGGAGGGTGTACAAGTTATCGAATAGTAGTACCATCCCACAGTCAGCATCATAATTCAATCAAACATACTTCAGCATTTATTAAAAAGATTAGATTCCAAACCTTACACATCTTGCACTTTAAATATTTGTTCCTAGATTAGTAAATAATGAAACAAAGCTTCAATTAAAACATGGAATGTGATAACATATTAACAAATGTGCAGGAAAGTACAGGCCCATAAATATCCCTGATAAACCACTCCAGGACTGTGTAATTTTCTTTCAAAGTCAAGTGTGTTTCTGCACCAAACTTGCTTGCACTGCGCTGTTCTTGCACCAAAGACTTTTACCAAACATAGAATTTGATAGAACATACTTTTGTAGCTAGACTTTTAAAAAACATTTTCCTCATTATACAAGAAAAAATGTATTCGCCATCCTTTGGTGTTTCTTGAACATACCTTCTGGATTGACTGCATCAAATTCTGCAATCAATTTATGAGGAAATAAAGAAGTGGGAAAAGGGTAAAAATTTTAGAATGGGAAGGAATATTACAGTAGGGATTTCAGAAACAATATCACCAAGAGGGATAAACGAAATGAGATGTGGAAAAAAATTCAAGGGAAAAGAGGGATTTTATGAAATCGGGTAAGGGTAGTTTCTTGGAAGAAAGAGGAAGGTAATTCATTGGGGAACTTAGAAAAGAAACTAGTGGGAAATTTCGAAATGGGAAATAGAAGAAAGACAATATTTTGACCTTGAAATCTGCCTGGACTGGTGTAGGAAAAATAACTGTAGTGGGAAGTAAGCGTTTACTTGGATAAAAATGTCCATGCTAGTTATCCTGAACTTGGGTAAGTGCTCAGTTTCGTGAGTGTGCTTCTTCTTGGTGGTAGCCAACATATCTAAAAAGCAAGTAACATTCCCTTTTTATTAAAATTTTGATCTTCGTTCCAACATGTTGGTTTTTAGATTGATCCTTCTGCAATCATGTCAGTTAACTAATTTTCATAATTACAGGAATTTTTTTTCTTTTTCATACTTTTTATTTTTGTCATTTTTCTTTTATTATTTAAAAAAAAAAACATTTAATAAGGACAAGAAGGAACCAATTCTTCAACAAGTTGGTGTTACCAAATACAAACTCCTTTTCAAATGGTTGTTGGACTTGCTGCATAAAATCTCCTTTAGTAAGGGGCTGAAAATATACCTTTAGTCTATGCCCATTTACTAGGAATACAAAATTATGTCCATCAATAGTTTTGATTTCTACCACTCCATTTTCGAACACTTTGACCACCTCATAGGGTCCCATCCAATGTATATGGAATTTTAATTTAAAATGTTTGAATCTTGAGTCATAAAGGAGTACCCAATCACTTGGTTGGAACTGCTTCTTCTGAATGGACTTGTCATGCCACTTCTTGTGCTGTTGTTGAACCAAGATGTTCTGCTGAACAACATCCCTTTGGATTTCATCTAACTTGTTTAATTGTATAAGGCATTGCTGCTGTGCTTTAGAGAGATCTAGTCCCAATTGGACTGTAGTCCTAAAAGTCTTGATCTGGAATTCTATCAGCAAGAGGACTTATTTCATGTACACCAGCTCATATGGTGTGTGTCATGTGCTATTTCTCCAAGTGGTTAAACAGGCCCATAATGCTTCCGAAAACTTTTCAGCCCAATCCCTTCTATACATGTTTACCGTCTTTGTGAGGATGGAATCAATCACCTTATCCATGGACTCCACCTGATCATTTTCTTGTGGGTGATACGGTGTAGCTTTCTTATGCCGTATTTTGTATTGCTTCATCACACCCTATACCAGATTAGAAATAAACTGCGATCCATTGTCAGAAACAATTTCTCTAGGCACACTAAATCTAGTAAAGATTTCAATGAAAATAAAATCAACAACAACTCTTTCGGTAGAAAAAGAAACAGCTTTAGCTTCTACCCATTTTGTAACAAAATATGTACAAACAAAAATATGCTTTTATTTAATGATGCAGGATTTATTGGTCCTATGAAATCAATGGCCCATTTTTCAAAAGGCTCAATCATGACCTGAGAACATAAAGGAATTTCATTGGTTTGATTAGGCTAGCTAATTCGTCGACAGCTATCACACTGCTTGACATACTGTTTGGCATCCTTGAATAAGGAAGGCAAAAAATAGCCACCTCATAATACTTTGTATGCAGTTCGCTTATCAGTGAGGTGACCTACACAATGTTCATCATGGGTGGATTTTAAGATATCAAGCACCTCTTCCTCTCTTACACATCTACGGATAATGAGGTCTACTCCGGTGTAAAAGAGGTCTCCTTGGATCTAGGAATATGCAGTAATTTTCTGAATGATATTTCACTTTTCACGAGCGTATAAGTGAGGTGGTAATTTTCCGGAGACTAAATAGTTAGCTATGTCATCAAACCATGGAGATTTTGTTGACACAGTGAAAATATGTTCATCAGGAAAATCATCATCAATAGGAATTGCTTCATTAGGATTATTTAATCTTGAAAGATAATCTGCTACTAAATTTGACTTTCCTGGTCTATCAACAATGGTAATATTAAATTCCTATAATAATAGCAACTACCTAGTCAATCTACCACTAGTTAATGGTTTATTCATCAAATATCTTATAGCGGAATGGTCAGTATGTACAAAAACTTCATATCCTGTAATATAATGTCTGAATTTATTAATGGAAAAAATTACAGGTAAAAACTCTTTCTCAGTAACCGTATAATTGAGTTCAGTGGGTGACAATTTTTTACTAATTAAATAAATAGCATAAGATTGTTTTTCTTCTTCTTGTCCTAAAGTTGTGCCTATAGCAGTATCTGAGGCATCAAAGGAAATATGAAATGGCAGGGACTAGTTTGGTCCTCTCAATACTGGTGCCTGAACTAATTTTTCCTTTAATGTCTCAAAAGACTGTTGGCAAGTTGTGGACCGAGAAAATTCACTATCTTTAGCCAAAAGTCGGAGAAGGGGGGTAGTTATCCTTGAGAAATTTTCAATGAATCTCCTATAGTAGCCCGCATGTCCTAGAAAACCTCTCACTTCCCTTTGAGTTTTGGGTATAGGAAGACTCGAAATGACTTCTATTTTTGCAGGGTCAACTTGGATACCTTTGTCAGAAATAAGATGGCCAAGAACCACCCCTACCTTGCACATTAATCTGCATTTCTTGTCACTCAAGGTGAGATGAGCTTCTTGGCAGCGAAGAAGCACTTTTTCTAGATTCTTGAGGGCTTCCTGAAATGAATCACCAAACACAGAGAAATCATCCATATAGATTTCTACACATTCAAGGTCAATAAGAATAGCCAAGACTGCCCTTTGAAAGATAGCTGGGGCATTACATAGATGAAAGGGAAGCACTCGATAAGAAAATGTACCCCATGGACATGTAAAATTGGTTTTGTCTTTATCCTCGGGTGCTATCCGTACCTGGTTATATCCGCTAAAGCCATCTAGAAAAGAAAAGTACTTCTTACCAGCAAGAGTATCGAGTACATGATCAATGAAAGGAAGGGGGAAGTAATCTTTGAGAGTGACTTTATTCAATTCTCTATAGTCAATACAAATGCGCCATCTCCCATCTTTATTTGGGACTAATACTAATGGAAAGACCCACTGGCTATCAGAAATGGGATAGATAAACTTAACATCTAAGAGTTTTTGCAATTCTTCCTTTACAACATCTCTTAGAGCTGGGTTCATTCACCTTTCGGACAGGTCGACCTCCATCCTAAATATAGATATGGTGTGTACAAGTTTCAGGAGGGATGCCTTTCATATATTCATAACCCCATGCAAAGGCATCAAGATGGTTTTGCAACAAATTCACAAGCTGCTCTCATTGAGAAGGATCCAAGTCCGAACTGATATACAAGGATTTACCTGGACTAATCTCAACAAGAGTAGTATCAGGCTCAAGAGTACGCAAGGGTGTCACTAGAGATGGTGATGATGGGGGTAGAGAGTCATATCCTTCCTGAAAATCTAGACTAAAAATCAGACTCAATGACTCGAAATTAGGCACGGTGTCTAGATTGTTTAGGAATTCTTAAATCTCTCCCTCCTGTGAGGACTCAGCATTCTGATGTATCAAGGAAACAAGCTGAGTCTCCTCATCACTACTGTAGTCTAACCATAAAGTGTCTCAGAGCTACTGAATAGATCTAGTGGGTGGATATAAGGTGACTTTCTTTTTGGAATCTCCATGTGAAATATACGTATCACCCAAATGACATCCGATATAAGCATTAGCTGTAGCAAGCCATGGTCATCCCAAGATCAAGGGATGCCCTCCCACAGGGTTCTTTGGCTGAAGCAAAATGAAATCTGTGGGATATTCCCAAGAATCTAGGGAGATGACAACATCATCTAACACCCCTTCCGGCTTGATTTTAGATCGATCTACCAGTTCAAGCACAATGGGAGTAGGACGAATATGGACCAATCCAAGTTTATCCATGGTTTTCTTGGTCATACATTAATGGCTACCCCTAGGTCTATAAGTGCATTAGAGACAAGGACATCACCTATCTGAACAGAGACAACATGGTTTTTTGGGTCGGTATATTTTTCCATGTACATACATCCCATCATTAACTTTGCTGCTCTACCAACAAATTGAATGGTTTGGGGTTCCAATCTTCTCCTGCCTGCCTTCTTCAGACAGAGTTCCCTAATTATTTTTGTACAAATTGGGATCTCTTTGGCAGCTTGGAGCAAAGGTACCCTTATGAAAAGGTTCCTAATCTCGGAAGCCAGGCTAGACTCAGGAATGGGGTCTTTCTTCTCCATAACTAACCTCTATGGATAGGGAGGTCAGTTGGAAGAAGATGACAAGGGCTCAGAATGTACAGGGACAGGGTAAATGGTGTCATCTTTTTCCAAATGGTAAGGAGTTTCCTCCTATCCTTTCTCATCAATAATCACCATGGGCTGCTTTTTATTCTTTGAGGTTACTACGTTCCCTGATCTCAATTGGAGATCATTGACTCCAAATAGAATAGTCTAAAATCTAGATGAAGAAAGAGGGGTCATAGAATGTATCATTTTTACCTCTTTATTATTGGGGTTGGGTAAAGGTTGAGCAGGGAGCTAAGAAGTTCGAAATGATGCAGGTAACAGTAATGGTGGCATAGGTTGACTCAGCTGAGGTAATGATGTTTGAGGCATTGGGTAAGGTGTATATGTGGGAGGGTATGAATGAATAGGTGCATGATATGAATTATGTGAATGATGTGAATGGTTTGGCCCTCTCCATCCTTGTTGCCAAGATTGGGAGGGTTGTCCATATTGATATTGATTCCCATGCTGCCAATGCTGAGAGTGACCAGTGTTAGGATAGGAATATGAATGTGCATTATAACCAAAAAAATGTTTTCGAGATTCAGGAACCATACCTACACTTACCTGAGGCCAATTCCTTCTTGCTCCCATAGCATGCAATGATTCGAATTCAGGTTGTCCCCCCTTAAATACAACTTTCAGCCCAGGTATAGAGGAACATTTATCCATAGCATGGTTATCTCCACAAATTTCACATTTATTAGTTTCTTTAATATCTAGAGGACATTCTCTTAAGGGATGATTTCTTCTACATTTAGGACAGAAAATAGACAATATCTCTTTCTCTTCTACAAGTTTCTACTGAAACATCAAAGAGTCTATTTGTTTACTAACAATATTCATTATTTCAATTTTTATATTGTCCATTTTTCTTCTAATCCAATAATCATAGCATCAGTAGATTCAGTTTTTTCTGTTTTTATTCAGGATTCCTTTACCGGATCTATATTGATTCCTTGAGAATTTCCTGCACAAGTCAAAGATCTGACCAAAAGTCTTTTGAGAAATATTCCCTTGTCCTAACAAAATTAAATTATTTCTAGCATCATTAGTGAGCCCTCGTAAGAACAAGGTTCTAATGGTACTTGGATTAAATTTGTGCTTTGACCTTTGAAGGATATACATGAACCTCTCCAAGTAGTCCTCTAAAGTTTCATCATCATTTTGCATAATAGTAAAGATTTCATCTTGAATATCTCTAGTTTAACAATATTCCTGATATTTTGACAAGAACACTCTCTTCATTTTCTCCCAAGAAGATATAGTGTTTCCTCCTAGTCCCATGAACCGGCGGAGTGCTGCGGGCTTGAGAGTTGCAGGAAACAACTTTAACTTCTGGGCATCAAATGAATAATAATAACTTCTACACAAAATATCAAACTCAAATAAGAAAGAGTCTAGGTCTTCATGTATCTTACCATAAAAATGACGAAGAGTTGATGATGAAATGTTTTTCATTTGTACTTGTGTATCAGGATCCACAAGCGGGAATCCGAAAGTGGACTATTCCTTATTTACCTGATTTTCACCACTTCATTCTGCATGGTCTTCCATATATGCCATTGTTGTTCTTCCACCCAAATCGCTCTCAACAGGCTGAGAAGGCTGACTATGGATTCCAACAATCCCCTTCTTCCCCTTTATGGGATGTGTCACACCTAAACCACTGCTACCAAGGCCTAGACAGATTGTTCCTGCATGATGAGTCTGAGTTTTTTTGGACTTTATGGCTACAAAATAAGGCCCAATGTGAGTTTTGGTTTCAGATTTTTCAGTGTTTCTTTGGCCCCTAGTGGGCTTCAGACCCCTACCTCTTTTTTACACATTCATTTCAAAAAATGACAAAACGAAATTCAAATAAAAACTACAAGTTTCAAAAAATAAATTAGCACCTATAAATTCCTTCAAACAATAGAAGCACAGTGTAGGAAAAAATAATAGCATACTTACCCCTATTGAAAAAAATGGAAAATTCTTACCAATTCAAATCGGCTCCCCGACAATGGCGCCAAAATGTTGGGTGCAGGAATTGCACTTGAGCAAACTCCTCAACACTTAATTTTCAACCCGAGGGTTTCGTAAGCTTAGAGACGAAGCACAAGAAATGCCAGAAATGGTATGAACTTTTTCCATCGCTAATCCTACTTCTTAAAGGAAATTCTTTGCAGAATGATACAGAAAACAATCGGAAAGGTAATTGACACCAGAAGACAATCTGCATGTAAATCAAGTAAATAAATTCCACACAATGGAAACAATCTTAAATGTTGTAATGAAATGATATGTTCATCTTCAAATGGATGCCTAATGGTCTAACAAGTGGGCCCTTGCAGAATTATGTCTTCCTTCTGATCTTCCTTCCACATAAACAACCTGTCCTTGCACTGTTACAATCTGTTTGCACTAGTGCAGGTACAATGTCTCTGTGCAAAAGTATATGTGACCTACCTTACTAAAGATTTATGTCTTATTGAAGGTTCTCTAAGTTTAAGGGCTTAGAGCACTCCTTTTATGTGACAAAAGACCAAATCTTGCACCGAAGCAGAGCTTCCTTCACCTAGTTTCCAAATTACTTTCGAAAGGACTGGAAGATGTGATAAAAAAGAATTGCAACTGTAAATGAAATTATGAAGTAAATTATCTATGAAAAATGAAATGCTTTAATTAATTAAACCTTTCAAATGAAATAAACTTCATGAAATAACATCACTTCAGAAGAATCAAACAGTAGTCTAAGTGTTTTACATGTGTTAACTACTTTAGTAATCCATTCAAAGATGTTTATGTTCTCTGTAAGTATAATATGTTTATGATAATTTTATGCAACTGCTTCCAGATCCTCTTAAATATGTACTTTTAATACTGAAGACTGTTACTAAGTTAATAATTCATTCAGTTGGGTAATAATTGGAAGTAATATGCAGAGAAGTGATTCATTGTTCGCTGCAAAAGAACGATTAAACCAAAGCGTAGGCAACAACATACACTAGTGTAGGAAAGAATTCCTTGCATGATCCGATCAAAAACGAGTTATAACAGAGATTGAGAATAAAGGAAATGCAAGAAAGATATCTCATAAACAAAGTAAACATAGCTAATCTCAAACCATGGATCTGTTTCACACGTTATCTACAAAAGATATCTTAGATCATAACTTGAAAGATAAAGATTAAAACTATAACATCAGATAGCTACAAATGAAATATCCACACCTTCTTTCTGAATAATGAAAGCGATAGGGGTAAACAAGATGGGTTGGTCGGGCCCTAGCCAATCAACTCGTTCACCTTCTAAGGAACGAAAAATTTGAGCACTTCAAATATACATCAAAGATAAATTAGAAGCAGTGTATGTAAATCATGGTAGTTTCCTTGTATTGCTCGATTCAGAAAATATACATAACAGAACAGTCCAACCCCAAATTTGAGGCGATAACCAAATTACATAAAACAAAATTACAATTGATGGTTCTTGACTAGCCTCCTCCTACCTATAATTTATATCTTATATATCCTTTCAACTCTAGCAATTTTCACTAGTTATAGACATTTCTTGTTCAGGCCTTTCGACCAAACAGACTTAGAAAACAAAGTTACAAACTTGGCCAATAGTTTTAATACACATGAATCTCGCTTGGCCGTAACCTAACTTTGGAAAATATTCCCTGATTGCGTGCCACCTGTTATCCTACTTTAGTGCATCAACAGCTAAACTCGGATTCAAGGATCGAGGCCCGTCCTTGTGGAAGATTTGGCTTCTCATAAATCTCAGACAATCCTCGTGACGGTGCAGGAATCTACTTGCACTAGTCATACTCATTCATAATTAATACTAAGTTCCATGATTACTCTAGGAAATTAAATGAGTTACAAGAGATATGTAAATAGGCATGAAATCAATATAAAATGATTAATAAAGGGTTGTAATAATTCTAATATAAAATATGAGCATGTGCAAGAATGGGTAACTATCTTGTACTAGTGCAGGAAAGAAGGGTCTTTTATTGAGATAAAACAGAGGTTGATTTTGATGGAAATGGGGTAGAAAATAGGGAAATTTAGGATACCAACATTGAGCTGCGCAACTATGAAATCCATGAGACTACTCTCTCTCCAGAAATGCACATTAGTTAACTTCAATCCTGAATCCTCAATCTTGAGCCCTTGAACCCCTCAATTTTTCAGTATCCTAGCTTTTTCTCCTACCAAAAATGTGCATTGGGCAACTCTAAGCCTCAAGGCTCAATCCTGAACTCTTGAGCTCCTCAAATTCATAATCACCTAAGCCTGGACTCTCATAATTGCGCATTATGAAAATCCAAGGCTCAAGCCTCAAGCTTGACCTCTTGAGTCTCTCAACTACAAAGTTCCTTAAACATACCCTTCCATAACTACGCATTGTGCAACCTCAAGCCTGAATCCCCAAGCTTGAGCTCTTGAACCCCTCAACTGTGCAATCCTCTGACCTTGGCCATCGTGAACTATGCAATGTTCAGTCTCAAGCCTCAGTATTGGACCTTGGCTTTTGGAATATTGCGTAATCCCTCAGTCAATCACTCAATTGGTCATTCGGTTATACCCCTAACAAGTGATTTTATGAAACATGTTAGATTAGGATTTTATGGATTGATGTCGGCTTCCCATGAGTGGTTTTCAGTTTCTAGTACCCTATCTTATGATGACAGGATGATAGTGGAGGAAAAGGAGAAGGAGACCACTCTAGAAGACACCTATGGAGCTACAAAGACAAGATGATTTTCAGTGAGAAGATGGAGGAACACTATAGTACAACAGAATATCAAAGGTCAAGACCACGTTGAAGACTCCTTGATTTCAAGCCAGTTGAAGGAGGAAGAATAAGAAAATGTTCCATCTTTTAGGGGAAAAAAGAAAGCAACAAAAAATAATGAATTAATATTGCCACATCATCATGCAGTCCATATCATCAGTTTCATGTCATGAGTCATCATGTGCCACATTATTTTATGGATTATTTAAATTCTATATTGGAAAATATAATGTAAAGTGGAAATCCAAGAGTCATCTATGTAATGTGAAATGTCATGTAGGAAGTCAAAAGGTTATTGAGGAGTCAAACAGTCATGAGGGTAGTCCAAGAGTCACAAGGGAGGTGAAGGATCACCCCATTTGTTATATATACACCCTGATTTCTCATGTAAATCACTTTTCACCTTGGCTCCTCCTACTAGGCATTAGAGAGAAAGATAGTTGTTTTCGGGGAGCAAGTGACTACTCTAATGCTCCACTATTGGGGCTAGTGGCATTCACTGCCTTGATGTATCTTGGAACTTTTACTTAATTCAGAAGCTCGTTGTGCCATCATGATTTCAGTCATATCTCATGAATATTGTAAGACTATTATTTGAATGTTTGTGATGTATGCTTTCTTCATTTGTACTAAGGAAATGGAACTATTTTGTTGGATTTGGTACTTATCTTGTTGAAGGTGTGTTGTATTTTTTTTAACAATCATTTCTTCCTTATGAATTATTTCACTGGTTGATCAAATATTTATTCTTATGTTTATGCTTGTGTGCCTTTTCTAGATTAGTACTATTACTTGTCTTTAAAGGGCCCACTTTTCTCTTCCCTTTCGATAGAATGACCTTGATACTTTCCGCAGTTAAAAATTTCACAAGTCATACTCACTTTTTGATCCAAAACCTATGCATTAATCTCTTGTGTTGAACTTTCTAGCCAAGGAAAATTGACAAGGATACATGGCAACTGAGATGATACTCTAGATGGGGCTCCTATGCCAAACAGTGTGATGTCTAATTGAGACATCACATCAAGGGGACCCCCTTGGTTGATGGAATTCCAACACCATCAACACATGGTGTTAGAGGGAAGTCCATATGACAAGTTGTGCTCGTTGAGTCTTTTTTGAACCTATTATATTAAATGGCTCATCCTCAAATCCTACTCCCGAGGTATTTTTCTAACCTATCCCCTAGTGAACTTTCAATCCCTAATGAGCCTCTTCATGACTTGTCTCAATTCAAGTTTCATGGTGAGGGTGATACATCCATTTATGAACATGCATCTATTTTCCTTAAATTTTTTGAATACTATGAAATTGATTGTGAATATGTGGCTTGTATTCTCTTCTACCTCACCCTTGAAGGTCAAGTTAGCTGATGGTGTCACACTCTAAGACCTACTTCCATTCATTCTCTTGAGCACCTCATCAGGGAGATTCATTTAGAATTTGATATGTACAATCACTGAGATGTTTATAAAAGGATTAATCAACTATGAATTAAGCCTAATGAATAAATTGACAATTTTTCTAATCGATTCCTCCACCTCTGTTATGAATTTCCTGAAGAAGATAGAGAATGTGATGTCTTTAAACAAAAATTGAGTGTTTGGTTCATATCTCTTTTCATGTTGAACCCAAACCACTTGATTTTTTTGTTTCCCCAAGTCTTGTAAGTCATGGGACACCCCTAATTTCAAAGGAAGAACCTACTATTCCTTTTGTCCCTTATACTCCTCCTTTTTCAATTACGATGAAACCTCGAAATGTCTCATGAAGCCTGTGGTGAGAGGTAATTATTCCATTCCTCAAGATGATACTAGAATCCTTAACCTTAATCCTTAATCTGGTTCCACTGTAAGTATTATTTCTTTGAGGTAAATTCATCATCCTCTATCATCTACATGCCATGAATCATTGTATCATGATCCACTTGATCAATTTTCTCCAACAACTAGTTCTTCACACTCTCTTGATTTTTAAGTTGCTAGTTCAAATTGTGATGAGGTACAAGGAAGTCACATTACACAGGAAGAAGAGTAGGAAAGTGAAGAGAATTTTGATGCCCCTTCCCATTTTCAAATTCACCCATGTGAGGGTCATACTCTTCCATTCTAGGATGATTTTCAATCTGGTAATCTCGATAGTGAATAAAATGAAATCAATCTATTTATATTTGTAGACTTGTGCAACAGTCATTCTAATGATGATGACTTTGTTGATATATGAGATGATGAATGCTCAAGTGCACCAGTTGATCTCTTAGTTTCTCAAGAAGTTTTTAATTTGAAATACTTAGATCTAGAATCTAATTTGGTCAAAGACAACATTCTAATCGAAACCTCCTCTTCATCTCACTATCCCTTGTGCTCTACTATTTACAATGCATATACTTGCAATAAAGATACTCCATTCTCTTCAAGTTCTTCATCCGATGAGTCAACTTATCAATTGGCACAAGGTAGTGAGGTTATCTATGATGAAATCATTAGGTATGCTTTCCATCCCTCATCATATCTTGTTTTTCATGAAGACAACTCTTCAAATTAGCTTTCTCATGAGATTCCTTTGATTTATACATTTCTATAATTGCGATCAGAAGAATATTTCAACTTGAGTAATCTGGTTGTTGAAGTTGTAAAATATGATCAAATCGGTGATAGAGATGGCTACCATCTAGTTAGTAGTGGTATCATCGAAATAAATGGAAGTATATATCCTCACAACATGCATGATCTGATTTAATCTTAAAAATGTGATTTTACAATCCATGAAGGTTCTCAGACTTGTTAGGAAGTTGAGGCGGTTCAAATTTGATTGATGGTTATGCTAGGATCTCGCGACTCTGGTTATATCCTTGAACCAAGTCAGATTTGGCTTCTCTCACAAATTATTTTCTTTGCATGGTGTCATTGGATGTAAATTATTTCTTGAAAGATGTTTGGTATTTCTTATAAAGTCTTTCGAACTTTCAATATTCAGTTTCTAATCACATTCAAGATTTTATTTCAGATGATTCATCTCCATGCAAGGATCTTGTACATAACACGGGTTTTGAGTGTGTATCTCTCATGGAAGCATGGGATTTCGAATTTGATCACTTCAAAGACAATCTTTGGTCAAAGGAATCATGTCTATTAGATGCATTTCAGAATAGTCGGCTTCTAGTTTTTCTTGTGAATGTTATAGTGATAATATTTTTCTTCATCGCACCTGAAATCCCCTTGAGTGCTAAAGAATGCATGAGTTATCTGGTGAGTCAAATTCTTCTTCACTCATTGTATCCTGATTAGTTTCATGTGTCTACTATACTAGAATTAATTTTCACTTCTTTTGACTATTGCAATGCTAGTACAATATGTAACTAGGTACAAGGAAATGGATTTCCATATTTATGCTGTGACGAGATAATTTTATTATTCAAAGAATTTGTAAATATTTTTAGACTAATCTATCTTTGTTGTCTACTAACCAAGAATAGCAATCTATAATATGTCCATATGATCATCATGCTTACTTTAGAGATTGTCATTCAACTTATCATTTTCTCACCAACATATCTGATGACAGTTGTTCTACGTTCTTCAATCTTTATGGTCCATCACACTATTCAGATACTTGTCAAGTAGTTGAGGTACTTCATCCTTTGCTAATGGTTATGTTAGACCCTCACTATCTTGGAAAGCCTTCTAAACATGATCAGATTCATTTTCCCTCCCAAGGTTATCATCATGATTGCACACTTTTAATTGAAAATTTAACTTTTCAAAGATTTCATGGTTTTCAAGAGGATTATTTTGAATCTCACGATCCAATCACTGAATGATTGGAGCAATATTACTTAACAGGCTCTGTTGCAAATAACAAGTTTCAAACTTTACTCATGCTTTCTAAGGAGTATAATGCAAATGAAGATACATCTACAAGGAGTATTCGAGGTTTTTTTTAATTGTGGTTTTCATTGAAAAGGCAAGAGTGAAAGTTGGGTATAAGTAGTGACTATGACAAATCTTTCTAATGATAGGAAATACCTTCAATTCATTGTGAAAATTAATCAAGCTCTTATATTTTTTGTTGCACATTGCATTATATTAGTTTTAATTAATTGGATTTTTTTTTTATGCAGGTCAGGAGTAGCTACGGTGACTACATTGGATATTTAATTATATGTGACCCTGACCTTCTAGCTAATTATATTAAGATTAGGTCTAGTTGCATATTAGTTTCCCCTGCACATGCATCTTGAACTCACTTTTTGTAGTCTTTCTTGTGTTGTTTAACGTTTTTCTTGCATTATGTTTTCCGTTTAGCCTCCTTTTGTTTTGTCTTTCTATTTTGTTTCCTTGTTGTGTATTGTTTAACAAGACTTCACATGAGGGATGTTCCCTCTACATCAAAAGATAATGTGGAAAACTAGAGAAGGTCTTTGTGACACTGCAACATTTAGCTAACCTTCAGTCCTTCTTCTCTATCTTAGTTACACCTTTTTGTTGATGATGTACGGATGGAAAATATGATCCTTGCATAAGGAAAGCTTTGTTATGAACCATGATATATGTGTCTATTCAGGAAACCTCATGCCTAAACTTGGTTCTTTATGTTTTAGTGTTTTCCATGCCAATCCAATTAAGTAGAGAAGGACAAGGGGAAATCTACATGAGCAAACCAATATCAGAGGCTTTATATATTCTTCTCTGAAGGATCAACCTCCTATGCTTTCAATAAGTCGGGATCCCTCTTCCATCCCATGAAAATGAATAAGTTTCGATGCATAGTCCTATATAATAAATAAATAAAGGGTGAATGAAGAGAAAAGTTTCATGTGCACGAACGTGAAGCAAGCAACTTTGTCGGGGTACTGTCCAGGCTCGTTGATAGAAAAGTAATGTTTGTGTTCCTGAAGTTACTCCGTCGGGGTATTGTTCAGGCCTACTATCAGCAGAGCAACACTAGAGATGAAAAATATACTCTGAAAATATAAAGCTCATGAACAACATTACCCTTTGGCAACGGAGCAACACCAGACATGAAAACTATACTATGAAAATCTAAAACTTGTGAATAACATTACCCTTCTCCTTATTTGAAACATTGCTACATGGATGGATTTATGATTGTTTTCAACTGAGAAAGGATGAATGAAACTATGTTTATGCACGGAGAAATTGGGGAAGCTAGAGTAACCTACATGATGAAATAATATTCCCTAAGGAACTAGACCCTGCATAAAATATTTTTACAAAGGAAAAGAAGCTAGAGTCTACCAGTGTGTCGCCAAGTGTTGTCGTTGCGACAAGCACCCTCTAAAATTTGGTTTACAATTGAATTTTGGATCCTATTGTGGATCTTGCGATCATTTGTTCCATAGTAACTTTATGGTCATTTGATGTTTTTTAAGTCTTCTAGTCCTCTTCTCAGTGTGTAAGTTTTGAAGTCACCTGCTCACACATGCTCAATCCGCAACAATTTCTTGAGTGCACTCTTTTATGCAAGCTTGAATAGGCATAGCATGCGTTTTCCAAGATAGTGCTTATGCGATGACTGACCTATGTCAAAATTTAATGCATGCTTTCATTGATAGTATCTCACTTTTGGTTGCGATTGTACTTCTATTTTAGTGAGTTTTTCAAACTGTCACTTTTGCGTGCCTTCGCTTTCGCGATTATCACTTTCATTTCTTCAACTTTTTCTTCTTCTTTATTTCATCTTAATTAGTTTCATTTTCAAGTTATCCTTGCTTTGGCATGTGTCGCTTTCAACATCATTCGCATATCGCAAGTGTCGCTCAGACTTTTCTCTTCATATAGAAAATCTCGTCTTTTGTCATGGGAAGCATCGCACATCACACATATGTAGTTTGGTTTGTTTCAAGGGGTAACCTTGGGGTGAAAATGTGAGTTTGGTTACACATTTGTGAGAAACACCTCCAAAAAATTCCCAACCTCATTTTTTCGGCTGAACAAATTTATTTTTTTTCGACCGAATTCCTTAAATTTAATCGGCCGAACTATTATACAAACGTTCGACCGAACTTTTGGCTATTTAGGATAATTCCAACCGTTAAATGAAATTTTCGCTAGAGTTGAAAAAGTTGTCAAAAAAATAGCTTTGCCGAATAAATAATTAGGTTGAAAATATTGTTCCACAGAACTAGGTTTCTCGGCCGAAAAATTGTTTTGATATATTACAGGCCATATGCTGTTGCAAATTTTTCTACTCTGTTTATTTATCTATTGTGTGAAAGTAGAGAGACATTGTGTTGTGTTGTGGGGTCTATTTCCGAGCGAGGTTGTGTTGTGTGGTTTGTTGTCAAGCGTTGTTGGGTGGTATGTTGCCGAGCAATTTTGTGTGGTCTGTTGCTAAGCGCTGAAACCAACCATGTGATTGACACATTTTGTTTTTTTATGAACTTTTTAATTTAGTGAAATATTTTTTATGATATTTGTGTGATGTTTTTTGTTTTTTTTTTTTGCAGAATTGAAGATTTCTCATCTTGCTCATCCACCCACGTCGTTGGAATATTTCTCTCCTCGTCCACCCGTTGTCACTAGCATATTTCTCTCCTCATCCACCCTCATCGCTGGAAGCTCCTCATCCAGACAAGTTAAGTCGTCGTCACCAGTAAATTCATTTAGTAGAGAATAAGCTCCTTGTATCACTAGGAAATGAAGCTAAGAAATAGAGGTTTCTGCTATGACCGCCATTATTAGCTCTGTTCATATCTCCTATTTTTATTTTCTTGTATACCAATTTTCTACTGACAATGGAATATTGTATTCTTCCTTTTTTTTAATGATAATGGACGTCCCTTGTTCCTCCCATTTATACCACTGAAAAAATAACAATATCAAACAAAATTCCTAGTGTTCGCCAGAAAAGAACTGCGAATGTAATCAATGTCAAATTATTCTCCTTTGTTAAATATATGCACCCATCCTTTTTCCAACATCACCAAAACATCATTCATTATTAGGTTGGGCCTTATGATTATAAAATCTCCACTTTTAATGACTTTGACCCAAAATACATCAACAAAGAATATATGCAAGTGGATAAAATTTGCATTCTCTGTATAACATTAAGAAACAGACCTTGCTCTTTCGTCACGCTAAAGATAAATATCTAACATAATGTAAGCTTAATCTGACCTAAGTGATTAGGGAAACCTGAAACCCCTATTCATTTCTATAAAGGTAATGTTAAATCTTATGTAGAAGTTTGATGATTACATCTCACTGATTATGGAAACAACGTATACAGGTAGTGTTACAACAAATTCAGTAAGCTTAATCATACAGAAAACATAGAACCATTACCATTGTTACTTAGATTAGGTGAATAGCTTATCTTACAAAAATGTATAAGCTTAGTTATGATATATGTCCCATGTATTGAATATGGGAACACTGGTGATTAATGTACACAATAGATATGGGTTAGTAAGTTGTAATTAAGTCATGTTTGATTAGAGTTACAAGCTTATATCATCAGAATAGGGACAAGACATTCATGTACAAGCTCGTAATACACTCTCTGTGTTTGTAGGGATTTTAAATTGTAATCCATGTCCATCTTTTTCCTTTTCCATTCAGTGAAAAGGCTTTAGTAGTTGGCTCAGTCCTTCATTTGGATCTGGGAAAATTGAATCCATACATATTCTAAGTTCTCTTGGAGAGGGAAATCTCGGTTTACAAAAAATAGTTAAGAAATCTCAATATGTCATTCAAACTTATAAGGATTGAACTTATAATACGAATCTGGACAGTAATAAAATTTACCTGTAACCATTTGCATTGCCTTTGAAGGGCTTTATGGTATCCACCTATCCTTTTTCCAACATCATGGGAACATCATTCATTGTCGGGCTGGGCCTTATGATTATAACATCTCCACTTCTCATGACTCTGACCCAAAATACATCAACAAAGAATATTTGCAAGAAGATAACATTTCCATTCTTCGTATAATAGTAAGAAACAAGATGTGTTCTTTTTTCGTGCTAAAGATAAAGATCTAACATAATGTAAGCTTAATATGATCTAAGTGATTAGGGAAACTTGAAACCCCTATTCATTGCTATATAGGTAATGTTCAATCTTATGTAGAAGTGTGATGAGTACATCTAACTGATTATGGAAACAACATATACAACTAGTGTTACAATAGAACCAATAAGCTTAATCATACAGAAAACATAGAACCATTACCATTGTTACTTAGATTAGGTGAATAACTCATAGTACACAAAGGTATAATATTAGTTATGATATATGTTCCATGTATTGAATATGGGAATAGTGGTGATTAATGTACACAATAGATATGGGTTAGTAAGATGTAAGTAAGTCATGATTGATTAGAGTTACAAGCTTAGATCATCATAACAGGAACAAGACATTCATGTACAAGCTCATAATACACTCTCTGTGTCTGCTGGGATTTTAAATTCTAATCCATGTGCATACCTTTCCTTTTCCATTCAGTGAAAAGGCTTCAGTAGTTGCTTAGTCATTCACTCAGATCTGGGAAAATTTAATCTACACTTATTCTGAGTTCTCCTTGAGAGGGAAAACTTTGTTTATAAAAAATAGAAAAGAAATCTCAATATGTCGTTCAAACTTATAAGCATTGAACTTATAATACAAATCTGGAAAACAATCAAATTTACCTGTAACCATTTGCATTTCCTTTGAAGGGCTTCATGGGTGATAGAAATATGTAGCACCTCAAGCCTACCTACACATTTTCAAGTGTGTCATATAAGGCCTTCCTATTTTTCCTGTAGAGCCATTGCAATACAATCACAAAGAGATTATTATTACAGATAGACCTTAAGTTCAATTGATCATTCGGCATGTGGAATATGCACCTATATAAAAAAAAATAGTTGATCACAATAAAAATGTTGGTGGCTGATTATTGGTATTGGCCTACAATTTTTCCTTATGCATGGATGCCATACAAATGTTGTTCACATCCTCTCTTATTGAATGAACAATATGTCCGTCTAGGTAAATTTCTATGTATGCCTGAGGGCTGCTCCAAGCACGATTTCTTCAGTTGAAAAATCACAAATAAACCATAAAATTCTCTCTCAATTTTACCAAAAATTCCTGCCCAATATTACCTTAGAAAATTCTAATTGCAGGTTTATTTTTCTTTTTGAAAATACTAAAATTTTGTGTTCATTTAATAAAAATTTAACAAATTAATGAATTGAAAAGATTAAAATAGGAACAACAAATACCAAATGAATGGACTTGATGCTTGAGAAACCACCTTACTAAGGCTAAACAAAATGTCTCTTAGTTTTTGATGCCCAGGTTAAAACATTGCACAAAATAATTTCCACGATGTGATAAGAAGAATAGAGTTTGATCTTTGTCCTCCTAAGAAATAAAATCACTAAATTATTAATGCATTTGCATACTTCTGGCAGAAGATTCAACTACCACATTAAATCCTAGCACAATTAAGAAATCTCTAAATTAAAAAAGATTATCTGTAGCAAGAACACAATATAGATATCATATATACTAAAAAATTAAATGTATGATTCCACACTACATACTTATAATGAATCAAATAATGTACAAATCCTCTACTAGAATTAATTAAAATAAAATTAGCCAAATGAAAAAATGGACAAATATTTAAAAAACGCTTTTCAAAAACGGATATTTTCACTTGAGTTGAAATGGTGGCCTGGTCACCATCATTGACTTATATCTTGCAATTACATTTACTTTGAATTAATTTGATTACTTGTTTGAATGGTTAAGGAAAACATTAATGAGTAATTATAGTGTTGGCATTGCTTTGCCATCTTTTTTTTGTGTTTTAATTTTAATGTTATTGGTTGCTAATTAGAGATATCTAGTTGTCTTCTTCTTGCAATTCTCCAACCATCCAACTAAGTAGAAACAACCTTTCTTGCTACCTAGCCTTCTCACAGATTTTTCTAAACAATAATCTTTTGCACAACCTAACAATACATGTATAAATATATTAAATTCATTTTATTGAATTTGACTTTTTACAAGGATTCGAAAACCCATTAAACATGCTTTGAAAAATGGACATTATGCATAGAAGTTTCTTGTTATTCCAATCCAGGGCAAGAAGTGATTACTTATGTGCTATGAAATATTATGATGAGCAAATTCCTCCAACGGAAAAGGAATGCACCTGGAAAAACAACAAACAATGAAGCATATAATATTGCATTGATAAAAGGCTTAGGAAATGCTAGGAAGTATGGATCCAATCGAATTATAGTCTTCACCAATTCTGAACTTGTGTGCAACTAGATGAAAGGTGTGTACCGAGTTAAAAAGGAGAGGTTAAAACAACTGCATGGAGAAGCAAAAAATATTTTCAGCCAATTTCAATAATTTAGCACAAGACATTGTGAAAATGTTAATAGGATGTTTAGTGATCTATTCTATGGGGCAATGCCAATCCAATATTTTTGTGTGAAAGATGAATTACTGTCAAGAAGTTCTCCATCAATATTTATGGATGGACATTGTAAGATATATTTGATATGTGTGTGTTTTTAGTTATCAATGTGTCATTTTTAATGACCATGTGTTTTTTTCAATTCTATACCAAGTGTGCCCCCACTGTGTAAGCACAACTTGATGAAATTGACATGTTTTATAAAAAAAAATATTTAATTTTCAAAACGAGCATTCTTCAACACTTGTGTTTTTAGTATTTCAATGTTTTTAAATATCATTTTTAAGATCTTAAAGCACATGATGTAATTTCAAGGGTTAAATCAGTTAAATGCATGAGGTAACTTCAAGGGTTATCTCAATTTTCTGAATTTTTAATATTTTTAAATAGAAATTTCAATATTTTTAAATGCATTTTGTAACTTGAAGAGTTACAATAATTTTTTGAATTCATGATCTTCTTAAATAGTATAATTTTTTTTTTTTTTTAAAATGTGTAAAATATGCAGTTTTATGAAAACCTAGAGTAGTATTGCTGCATACCGCGATTACCAATTTCTCTATGGAGATACAGGACATGTTGCAGGAATTTAGCAATATTGTAATAGAAGATCTACCAGACGAATTGCCACCGAAGTGGAGCATTATTCACCACATCAACTTCATTTCGAGAGCTATTTTTCCAAACAAGGCTACTTACCGAATGAGTCTAAAGGACAATGAGGAGATCAGAAAACAAGTACAAGAGTTGCTGGACGAAGGACTGATTCGAGAGAGTCTAAGTCCTTGTGTTGTTCTGGCCATTTTAGCTCCCAAGAAAGGAGGTGAATGACAGATGTGCACTGATTCCAGAGCGATAAATAAGATCACCATTAGGTATAGGTTCCCTTTACCTCGGATGCACGATATGATGGATTGTCTTAGCGGAGCAGCATACTTTTCAAGGATAGATATGAAAATCGGTTATCACCAGATCAGGATTCGAGAAGGTGATGAGTGGAAGTTGGCTTTCAAGACAAACGAAGGCTTGTACGAGTGGCTTGTGATGCCATTTGGCCTGAGAAATGCTCCTAGAATGTTCATGCATTTAATGAATGAAGTATTGAAGGAATTTATCGGCAAATTCGTGATTGTATATCTGGATGATATACTCATTTTCAGCAAGACTAAGGAAGAATATTTTCGGCATGTCAGGTATGTGATAGAAAAATTGCAGCAAGCAAAACTGCTGATAAATTTGAAAAAATGTTCATTTTTCAGGAAAGAATTGATTTATTTAGGTTTTGTAATTTCTGAGAATGAGTCGAAGATGGACCCAGAAAAGATTGTAGCCATAGTTGGCTGGCCATCTCCCAAAAATTTGTTTGAGGTACGAAGTTTCCATGGACTGGTAGGTTTTTATCGGAAGTTTACTAAGAATTTTAGTGGTATTTTTTCACCTATGGTAGACAACATTAAAAAGGAAAATCAGCCCTTTCATTGGACAGTATCAGCTGAAAGGAGTTTTCATCTTTTGAAGAAGGTCACTGAAAGACTAGTCCTAAGACAACTGGATTTCAACAAACTTTTTCAAGCTCATTGTGATGCCAGTGGAACAACCATTGGTGCAGTTATCGGCCAAGAAGATAAGCCAATAGCATACTTCAACAAGAAATTAAATGAGAGCAGGCAGAAGTATACGACTTATGACAAGGATTTTTATGCAGTCGTCCAAGCTTTGAAACATTGGAGACATTATCTATTGGCTAAGGAATTTTTTTTTGTTTTCAGATAATTCTGCTCTGCAGTACATTATGCAACAACACAAGCTAAATCATAAGCATGTGAAATGGGTGGAGTACTTAGAGAGATTCACATTTTTTCTAAAGCACGTCAGTGGTCAAGCCAACAAGGTGGAAGATGCGTTAAGCAGGAGAAGCTTAATACTACAAGAAAGTGTAGTATAGGTGTTGGGATTTGAGTATCTTAAGGACTTGTATGAGGCGGGTGCAGATTTTAAGGAAGCTTATGAAGCTTGCCAGAATCCATTGTTGGGAGATAATAGCCCATGGTTGGACTATAATATATAGGAAGGGTTGTTGTTCAAAAGAGGAAAATTGTGCATTCTTGAGTGTTCCATGCGGGAGAACTTGATCCAGGAAAATCACAGTGGAGGTTTGTCTGGGAACTTTGGAGTAGATAAGACTTTGGATCTGAGCCACTTCTATTATTGGCCGAGAATGAGAGGAGATGTACAAATATTTGTAACCAGATGCAGGGTTTGTCAGCATGCAAAGGAACACAACTAGAATGCAGGGTTGTATACACCCTCACCCATTCCAAATAGACCTTGGGACTTAGTTAGTTTGGACTTTGTCTTAGGTTTTCCCAAGACACAGAGGGGTTATGATTCCATCATGGTGGTGGTGAATCATTTCACCAAGATGGCACATTTCATTCTGTGTAGGAAGACAAGTGATGCAACACATGTAGCACAATTGTTCTTTTCTGAGATAGTCAGATTACATGGCTTGCCAAAGTCCATTATCTCAAAAGTTCATAGGCCATTCTGGCGGACATTGTGGAAGAAATTAGACACCAAATTAAACTTCAGTTCGGCCTATCATCCACAGTCAGATGGACAAACTAAAGTTGTTAACAAGAGTCTGGGAAATCTGCTAAGGAGTCTAGTTGGTGAAAATTCCAGACAATGAGATCATGTGCTTGCGTAGGAAGAATTTGCCTACAATGACTCACCCAACAGAAGTACGGGAAAGAGCCCTCTCCAAATCTTATATGGAATTCATCAACATGGAATCTTTGAGTTGTGGGATTTGGGTCACTTGGAGTGCAGGAGTGCTGATGGGGAAGACTTCGCAAACACAATCAATGATCTGGAGCAGGTCAAATAGAAGCTACAAGACAGTAGCCAAAGGTATAAACAAAGAGCAGATTTGAGAAGAAGGGAGGTACGATTCGAAGTAGGAAACCTGTTCTTAGCACAGTTACGAAAGGAGAGGTTTCCAAAAGGAGAGTATAACAAATTGAATATGAAAAAGATTAGGCCTTATAGAATCCTTTAAAAGTTTTCTGCAAATGATTACGAGTTGGAGTTACCTCTGGGTATAGGAATCTCGGCCATTTTTAATGTGGTAGATATGTACCAATATGTTGTTGTTGATGTGGAAGATGATTCGGGGAGTCAAACACATAATACTCAGGATGAGGAGGAACAATTGATTAAGCAGATGCCTATGGAAAAGCCACTGGAAATAGAACAGATTTTGGACACTCAAGTAGCCAGGAAGACACAAAGAAAGAATATTTGCAGTATTGGTCAAGTGGAAGAACCACCCTATTGAGGATTGTTCATGGTTCAATGCTACATACATCCAAGCAGTGGAGTACTCTATTGAAGAGCTCATGGACAGGAGCCATGAATTCAAATTTCCACGGGAGCCTAATGCAGGAGCATCCAACTAAAGAGTCACAACTAGATGGGCTGGCTATTTGTTGTTGGACAAAAATGAGTTTTGTTTAAGTTTTTATTTGAAAAGTTAAATTAGTTTACCATTCAAATTAGTTAAAGTAGGTAAAAGTAAAACAAATTGGTTTTTACTACCAATTAGTTGTTAATTGAATGGCAGTTTCTCAACCACCTCGAAACTATTTGGGAAGGTATAAACCAACCCAAATCCACCCAAGGGGAGGATCTGCCATTCTTAGAAAGAAATAGGAATGTTTGTGTGTGTGTGAAGAAATTAGACATTGGATTTTTCTTTTAATAAATGAGTTTTAAGATGTTGTATCAGGTTGTTGTTCAAAATGTTTTGTAAGTTGTTGTAACCATTTTTAGGAAAAAGAAAGTAGTAACTTAAATTTCTAGAACTTCATGTTCATACAGGACACAGCCGAAGTGAAGAAATTTCAAGATAGTGCATCAAATCATAAATTGTAGGTAATCATCTGTGTAACTTAAATAAGCATTTACAAGTAGTATTATCAAAATTCCTCTTTCATTTTCCAAGGTTTTGTTTACAAAATGAGTATCCACAGTCCACATATAAATTACAAAACCAGCATAGAAATATTTGACAAGTAGGAAAACAACCCAGTCAGGGTTTTGACCAAACAACTGAGAATACACCAAGGAAAAACACCAGTGCTATATAGCATAGTCGACCAAGGGTTATACACAGAACCCACTAGGGTTTTATCTTACAAAGCATTAAAAAATAAGCAAGGGGATAAATGGAAAGACCCTACCCTGTTACACAGGGAAAACCAGCGCCAAGGTGACGTTGAGAAGCCCCACCAAAAGCATCACACCTACAAACACAAAACGGAGAACCTAGATTAGAAAAGAAGAACATGAACCTAATTGAAGAAAGGAAAATTGATATAGAGAACCTGGAAGAAGGAAGGAATACCTGGGAGGGCGACCCAAGGGTTTCGTCAAGGCCAAGAGGGCCACATTGAAGACAAAAATTTGATTTTGAAACCCTGTCGAACCAGAGGAACCACTAGGGTTCAAAACCGAGAACCAATCTAGATACACTGGTTTTGAAAATGGCCATAGTGCCCAGAAGAGCCAAACCCTGTGAGCAAAGGCACGGAAGGGTTAGAAAAACAAGAAAGAAGACTGTAAATGAAATTGGAATGAAAAACTCACCTTGACAGCAAAACCAGGCAGTTCCAGTAAGAAGGGAGATCCTTATGGTGGAAAAAAAGCAACCATTAACAAACAGGAACAATATATCCATATAAACCAGAGAAAAAGCAAGAAATATTCCAAGTTTACCGAGTGTTGAACACAGAAATGGCCACGGCGTGGAGGAGAAATAGCTAGAAAACACACACAGGAAAATAATTTTCCATTGCAAAGATACATGAGGTCGCGAGGTCAAAACCCCTCCAACCATCCTCCAAACCCTTGCACAATACAATGAATGTCCAGATAAAACATAAACTCAAAATTTAGCCTTTTATACCAAGTGTCAAGCCCATGGACTAGCCTACGGTCGAGGGGTATAATAAATTGTGTGCAAGAGGATAGGAAAAGGCGCCTAGGCCCCACAGTCCCTCCATCAAAAACATTAAAATTTAATTTTAAATTACATAATATTATGTATATACGAAATTACACATGTTGTGTAGGGCACCCATGATTCAAATGAGAGCACTAGGAGGTTGATAGATCGTATATTAGAGCGAGATTGTCTAAATTGATGCAATTGTTTATTTAACAATTTTTTAATGTTATATTTACTTTTATCATATAAATTTGGAGATATTTAAAGTAAAATTGTTTATTATGAATTGATGCAGCTTATGATTTGACAACTTTTTATTATATATTTTATAAATTTCAACATATTTTAAATGTTGAACTCTTTGTTATGATTTAATACATGCTAATTTTGGAGTTTATGTACATTTTGCATGGTACAATTGATGTATGGTTTGATGCTTAAAACTTGGTTTTACATATTTAAGTTCATGAATATGTAGTGCAATGAAAGTAAATTTTCATTTATACATGATAATTTTGGAGTTTATGTACATATTGCATGGTACAATTGATGTATGGTTTGATGCTTAAAACTTGGTTTTACATATTTAAGTTCATGAATATGTAGTGCAATGAAAGTAAATTTTCATTTAATACATGCTAATTTTGGAGTTTATGTACATTTTGCTTGGTACAATTGATGTATGGTTTGATGCTTAAAACTTGGTTTTACATATTTAAGTTCATGAATATGTAATGCAATGAAAGTAAATATTCATTTAGTTGGTACATTTTGCACTCAATCATTCCTATAATGTTAGTAGATGATTCTTAGGTTTTTTTAAAGTTGTTTTGTCTTGACTTATTTAAAATGAATATATTAAAATTGCAAGTTACAAAATGTGGTCTACATTTTGCATTTGAATGAATGAAGTATAATTCGATGTAGATGTCTAAACCAATGATAACTTAAAATTGCATTATAAAATATGGTACATGTACATTTTGCATTCATGTATAGAAAGGCTACTATGGATGTCGGTTGATAGTTAAATTTTAATATAAAGTTCTTTGAATACACATTTACATAAGTTAGATAAAATTACATTATAAAACATGGCCCACAATTTGCATGATGCATGTATGGCTTGATGCTTTTAAATGTTTTACATATTTTCATTTAGTTGGTACATTTTGCATTCAACCATTCCTATAGTGTTAGTAGATGATTCTTAGGTTTTGTTTAAATTTATTTTGTCTTGACTTATTCAAAATGAATATATTAAAATTGCAAATTACAAAATGTGGTATACATTTTGCATTTGAATGAATCAAGTATAATACGATGTAGATGTCTAAAACAATGATAACTTAAAATTGCATTATAAAATATGGTACATGTACATTTTACATTCATGTATAGAAAGGCTACTATTGATGTCATTTGATAGTTAAATTTTAATATAAAGTTCTTTGAATGCACATTTACATAAGTTAGATAAAATTTCATTAGAAAACATGTCCCACCATTTGCATGATGCATGCATGGCTTGATGATTTTAACTGTTTTACATATTTACATTTAGTTGGTACATTTTTCATTCAACCATTCTTATAATGTTAGTAGATGATTCTTAGGTTTTGTTTAAAGTTGTTTTGTCTTCAAGACTTATTTCAAATGAATCTATTAAAATTGAAAATTACAAAATGTGGTCTGCATTTTTCATTTGAATGAATCAAGTATAATTCAATGTAGATGTCAAACAATGATAACAATTTGCATGATGCATGTGCATGGTTTGATTATTTTAAAGGTTTTACATATACTTTAAGTTCATGGATATGTAGAAATGAAAGTAAATTTGCATTTAGTTGGTACATTTTGCATTTAATCATTCCTATAATGCTAGTAAATGATTCTTAGTAAATGGCTCAACCAACCACAATCACAAATTAGCAGAGAAGTAACAACGCTTGACTCAACCAACTACAATCACAAAATAATAGAGCAGTAACAACACAATATATATCACAAATTAACAGAGCAGTAAATCCCCAATACGGGTCTACATAACAAGAAGTATACATATAACTTTGTAACTCAATAAAAAACCCAATGAATATCGCTTTCACATCATCACATTCTTAAGAATGTACAACTTAAGAGTGCACAAAAAGAAAAATTGACAATGAGCTTGACTCTAAGTTCTCAAAGATGAATCCAAGTATCTAAGAAATTGTTGGGTTGTTCAATTAAAAAAGTTCTAATGGAATGCCATCTTCAATGATCCGCTCATGGTCAACTTTTGACATTCTCCATTTTTTAACTTTCAATTGTTTTTTATTGAACTTCAATCAACTTTATGTGCACTACACACACCAAGTGACTATATTGACAACTTATGACATTAGGTTGATAGCCTTGAAAGTAAACATTACTCTCATTTTGGTGAGTTTCTTGGAAAAAATAACCTTTCAGTATAATAGACCTTCTTTCATATATAAAATTGTTATCATCATAGTCTTCCAATAACTTCATCTTTCGTTCATTGCACCACTTCAAATAATACTTGACATTTTCTATGTTGTTAGTGGATGTAACTACAACAAGAACATCTCCTACACAATAAAACAAGTGTAAATTCAGATCATAATTTACATAAAATTAACTTTATCAATATGGACTTGATTTTATTATCTATTTATAGAGCTCTATATTCTAACTATTATCTAGATACTTATACACATTGATTTTCAAAACATAAAACACACACACACACACATATATATATTGAAATCAATTGAACTGTTACCTTCTCTAACATTATCATAAACTTTATCACCTTCGGATGATACTATAGTCTCCTCTAATTCCATCTATTCAAAGCTTGCAACTGACATTTTCCCTTTGTATTTAGTTATGTATGTTGCCAAGGTTTTACATACATATTGGTTTCACAAACATAATTTGATTGTGTGTCCTCTATGAAAAGAAGACAAAAACAAGAATATTTTCTTTTATCAAATGCAAACACATTTCGGTAATCCTTTGTTTTAATTGAATGCAATTTTCGAGTCCCTTTTACTATTTCGGCTTCATATGTAATCATTCTATCTACATCTTCGACTACAATATGCCAAAAAAACCTATAGTAAATTCAAACAACAATTAAAATATGTTATTTAAAATAAAATTTATATATGTTGAAGATAATCATTGTCATATTGTTTAAACTATATAATTTATAAATGTTTAAAATTAAAAAACTAATAAAAATTATCATATATTAAAACTATATACAATTTAATTTGTACATATATGTACATACCTACGCAACTCCCTTGACGGGTTAGTCTAATAGTGTAGTCTATCATTGCACCATTGAACAAATTGTTTAGTTGAAACACGTCCATCTGTAGAGTGGTCCATTTGATATCTTCAAAGTGCTCATTTTATACATGCCCCTGCACCATCATGTTCTCCTTAACGATGTTTAATGTGGGTTTTCTTATGAAGAAGACACAACCAAAAGAATGATCATGAAGATTCGAATTGATGTGCACATCCATCTGACCATATCCAATGTTAATTGAATTTTATTCCACGGCCTTTCAATGAGTTATAAATCTTATCAAAACAATGTTTACAAAATGTGTATCATGTGTACGATCATCGTTGATATAAAAGTGATATTCTTTAATAACATGTCGATTCTCACTAGTGATTTCTATATCATCAACATTTTGTTTAGCATGTCTATATAGAATATGGACAAGCATAGCGACTTGGTTAGAATGATAATATTCACTCTGTATTTCATTTTGTGCAACACATGTGTAATTCTCTGCAAAATAAACTATTGACAAAATGGTCCCTGGTGGAAACATTTCACAGAATTTTTTGAATTACAGGTCCTGCCATCGAGCTCTATGCGAATGCTTGGTGTACTTATAAATTTTTGTCTCAAATCTCTTCAAAAACTCTATCATAGGAATTTCTTCTTCTTATAATTCAATCTTTTTAGGACTTGTACTATTATTTGAACTAATAGATGTATGGATATATTCATATCTCTTCCATTTCACTTTTAGGTTAGACAATGATTGATCATTTATATCAATAGAATTATTGTTGTGAAATAAAGTCAAATTTCCACAATGATCACATTTTTTACCACCAACACATTTCTTTTGGTAAAATATTCATGACTTGCCCTTTCCCATAGAATTTCGGATATGAAACCATGGATAGTGGAAGGAGGAGGTGAATTTTTCCAAAATGTTTTACCAAAATTAAGGAAGGTGTGATAATATAATTGAAATTCCACATGATAATGACAACAACAAGTGTCGCGTACAATGATAGGTTTAACATACCATGGTTTTTGTTGCATAAAAGTACTGATTGAGACATTAATTCCATGATTCTCCTCTGTGAACTTATTGAACAATTCTATCTGAGTGGTTTCCAAGATATGTTTTGCATGTTCTTCATATTGATTTCATGTTATTCTGCACTGCATCACATCCCTTGTTTTTGGTGAAACCCGTGAATTTTTCATCCTATATTCATATATTATTTTTTTAACATCTTCTCCAAGTATATCTTCGTATGGTTGCCTAGAAATAATTGTCCAACAAACGAGCTCATCATTTACATCTATTTGTAATTGAAATTTCCTATGTTTGTGCAATGTTTTTCGTGAGGTCCCTAATATTTTTGCCATAGATTTTACCAAACGATTTTCTTTAGTACTTGATGAAACCATTTCCATTTGTTTTTCTCTACGTGCATTTATATTACTTGTCTTTCTAGATCTTCCAATTGATTTTAAAGCACTACTTATATTTTGAATCATGTTTTCCTTCACCTCTTTATCTTTTGTTGATTTTTGAATACCTAATAGAGTTGTAGCATCTTTTAATTTCTTTGATGTTAAGGGACCTCTCAAAAGTTGAGTTTGAAATGTCACACTTTCATCTTTGAAGAACTTCTCAATAATGACCTTAACATGATATCATACAATATGGTCATCTTTTTTATCTCCATATATGTCAGTGTTAACATTTTCTAACATCTCATCATTGATATTGATTTCATTTGTACATATGAAAATTAAATGTAAATGGGTATAAATATTCATTAAATAATCAAATTAAAAAATAGAGTTTGAACGAAATTTAAATTAATAAATATGTATAACTTCAATAATACTCATGACATGTATATATACATAATTTATGGTGATTGAACTTCTTCATTTGAATCTCTTTCAACGTTTTCAACAACATCATCAATCATTGTTTCATTATCTTTTTCACTTTGTCTTTCAACATTTTCAATCTCATCATCAATGTTATGAAGAATATCTCTTTGTTTACATTGCAAAATATTTTTGAAATTACTTCATCAAATAAAGGTTGAATTTTACAATACACTAGCTAAATTTTAAATATCATTTATAATATTTACATTTACATACCAGCTTCAACTTCTAGTTGAGATTGATTTTCCCTTTCAATATTTGTGTGTTCTTCTTTCTTTCTTTCGTAATAGTTTCTCCTGTATTCTCTACGCTCCTCAATGCCTCTTGTTCAATCATATTTTCTCTTGCAATTTCTTTGATTTCCCATGATAATTCAATCTATGTAGATTTTTAAAATACAATCCAAAAAAGTCAATTTCAAAAAATCCTGCAATAAAATTCACTTTCAAAATTTAGACCAAAAATCTCACTTTACAAATTGAGCACAAAAGTGTTACTTTAAAAAAAAATCACTTTAAAGATTGAGTCAAAAAAGTTTACTCTAAAAGAAACTCACTTTAAAAATTCAGTGCAAAACAGTAACTTTAAAAATTCAACCTAAAAGACTTACTTTAAAAATTAAGCCCAAAAAACTTACTTTAAAAATTAAGCTAAAAATTCTCAATTTAAAAATTCATCCCAAAAGAATTATTTAAAAATTAAGCTAAAAAATCTCACTTTAAAAATTTAGCCCAAAGAACTGACTTTAAAAATTAAGCTAAAAAATCCCACTTAAAAAATTTAGCTTAAAAGACTTACTTTAAAAATTGAGGACAAAAAATTTCCTCCAAAAGGTTAATCCCAAAGAAAAGATTTACCTTGAAACTTTACTCCAAATGAGAAAAATGTGTAAAACTGAAGTTTTGGCTCCACGTATTTATATTGTTTCGAGCGAAACATTTTTTCGAAGGGTTGCATCATTTCATTTCTGTGGCCAACAGAAAATATCGAGACATTTTCGGCTGAACTTTCAAAATTAATTCGGCCGAACTTTTAAAATAATTCGATCAAATTATTTTTCTATTTATTTTAACAGGCGTCGACAACAAACAAAAATTCAACTAAATGTAATTTTAAGTCGGGCGAACTGTTTTAACTTGCAACTCTGCAACAACTCGGCTTTAGTCACATTTTTCCAATTTCGGAATGCTTAAACTCCATTAAATATGATGAATTTTTTGTTGGAACAAAAACCACAATTTGCATAATTGAATCTACTCTTAGTGTATATAAATTTTATGATATTTCATAGAAATTTGCTAATTTTAATTAATTTTCTAAAAAATTTGTGTGCAAATTTGTTTGAAGGTCATTATGATTCACTGAAATCAAAAATATGTATCTTCCAAAATTCACTATAAAAAAATATGAAAAATTTATGGTTCATTACATTGGTCCGTCATCTATAATAGGTTGTTTTTAGATTTTTAGTTTATAACTAATATGTTCAGAAATTGGATGCTTAGCTAAACATCTTCAAAATCTATAGTTTTTTCATATTGGTTCCATTCAAAAAATTCTACTAGTTATGATGTTAATCAGCTGGTTTCATAAATATAATGATATCGAAGTAGAGTCTCTCTAGATTGCTGCAACACATTTTTGTTTTTCAAAAACCCCAAGTTAACAAAGAATACACTAGTGTTAAAAAACATGGTGTGTTATGAATCCCTTGATTTTTAAAGAACATAGAGTCAAATAATTGCTAAGTTTACATATCAAATGTCAATAAAAAAAAATCCAAAAAATAAGTAATAGAAAGCTAATAAAATTTCTAGCAAGTTTCCTTTTTATTGTAAAATGAAATTCTAAACAAAAAAATTGCTTTGGCTTACCGAAAGTTGAAGAACTTCTAAAATGATATTATTTTCTCCAAAAAGGAAGAAAAGTGTAACCAAACTTCACATTTTCACCCTTTGGTATTAATGAGTCATTCTTATCATGTAGACATGTATCGCACTCATTCCTAAAGTTTTAAAGATTTTCACACAAGTGTTGTCAATGTCGTTGCAAGGTGTATTGTTAGGTCCCTATAATACTGGTGATTACCCCATTATTATTGTATTTGTATCCCTTATTAATATTGTTGTTCCCCTATTGTCCCCATATTGTTATTACTGTGCCCCATAGAATCCCTCTATTGTTATTTTTGTGGATTTATATTATTATTGTTAGGTCGGTTGCGTTATATTGTGACTCCTTCGACTCCTATATATAGAAATGAGGTTTTGTCATTTGAATTATCGAAGAATTGTTCATTTGTGTAATGTAAAGGAGGTTTCCCCCTCAAAGAGACTAAATTCTAAGCCATTCAACTATCTTTTCTTTCTTTTTGTGAGCTGGTTTCATAACATTTGGTATCAGAGCTTTGGATTCTAGGGTTTCGCTGCTCCAAATAGGTCATCATGGAATTTTCGCTATAATTTTATTTTTGCAACATTTCAGAAGCTAAAAAAAAACCCATTTTAGATGAAATCACATTGAACCTCATGTCTGAATTTCAGAGCTTTTCGCACTATATTTGCGGAGATATGATTTGAGGCAATTGGTCTTTTTGCAGACTCCTGAATTACATTTCAAACAGATGACCTAGGGAAAATCGTCATAACTTTCTCTCTGAGCATCGGATTGAAATTTTGTAAGAAGGTACATAAAGAGGATGGATTTTAGTTTCGTGTATATATTTTTCAAAGCCAAAGGTCGAAACAGTGACTCATGGCACGTCGTACAAGTTTGCTCTACTGAACTAGTCTATAATCAGGTCACTATGGAAGATTTGGCATAACTCTTCCCTGGAGAGTCCAATTTGGATAAGAATAGTGGCATTGGAAAGAGGACGTAGATGGCTATCGCAGGTTGCAATTTCAAAACTGGATGATCCTAAATTACAGAGATACATCAGATTCAATATCAAGATCCTACAAAGTGAAAAAAGGTGTGTAGTTTTTTTCAAATTTTTTAATAAGCTTGGTTTGAAAAATTAGTTTGAAGGAATTCAAAGGGCATGTTAAAGAATTATTATCGGTAATTGATGCCCTGAGGAAACAAAATTCAAACACCCTGAAAGCTCTAGCATGACTCATGAAGAAGAGGAAGAAATGCAACATGATATATCAAAATTACGAGACCAAGTGCAACAAGTGTCACTTGCACAAAAATAAACAGAATCTAAGATGGATGGTTTAAAGAAAGATGTAGAAGCTAAGATGGATGGTTTAAAGAAAGGCGTAGAAGCT
>APFE031551019.1:67831-119497 GCA_000404065.3 Pinus taeda
CGTGACCGTCGGATTGTAAGTTACAAAATGTACAACGGTAAAGAAACACACTTTACCTAATGCTAACCTAACTCTATACTAGACCAAGTTGAACTTAACTATTCCTATGTGTCGGAATATCCTAACACCTACTCTAGTCAAGGATGAATTGAATGAAGCACTGATGAGAGAAATTTCTCTCTTACATGTAGAAGAAATAGTCATGAGCATGTCGAAGAAAAAATCTCCAAGTCTAGATGGATTTACCACTAATTTTTATCATGAATTTTTGTCATGAATTTTTGTCCTCCTTTAATCAATCCAAACTATATGTCATGGAGGAATCCATAAGGACTACCTTAGTTCTCCTCGCCTTCAATGCCACCTTCCTCACCTTGATTCCCAAGACCCATGATGACAAATGTTATTGATCCTAGTGGCTTTCACCCCTTTTGTCCTTACAATTTTATGTATAATCTTATAACCAAAACAATCACAAATTGACTGAAACTCCTTCTTCTCTCCCTCATTTCCAAATAGAAAACTGGATATGTTGAAGGAAGACAAATTCTTGATGACATATCAATGACCCATGAAATTATTCACACTCTCAATAAATCTCATAAAATTGGAATTATAATAAAGCTTGATATCTCTAATTCTTTTGACAAGCTAAGTTTCTCTTATCTTTTTAAGGTCCTCAAAGATTTTGTATTCTCATAGGGTTAGTCAAACTAGGTAGGCTCCCTTTTCACCTCTCTAGTTTTTTGTTCTTCTTAATGTCTTTCTTTCGCAGACCTTTAACTCCTCACATGGTATTTATTAACGGGACCCTATGTCCCCTTTATTATTTATCCTTATGATGGAGGGATTGTGATGTTCCCTCAGGGAAGCATACCATAATGGAGGAACCATGATCTCATACTCTTTGGTTGTGACCTCCTTATTACTTATCAATGGTTTGTTGATGATACCATGCTCGTGGGAGCTCCCGTGATTCGAGAAGCCAACATGATTAATAATGTTATGGATGATTTTATGAATGCCTCATGAATCTCAATTAATCTTTGCAAATCTCGGATTTACTTTTTCAACACTCACTTAGATGGTTAGAAATATATCCATACTTCTGGGTTTTCAGCACAACTCACTTCCTGCTAAATATCTAGGGGCTCCTATGGTTAATAATTATCTTTGTTTCATTCATTGGAAATACATCCTTCTCAAAATTTCCAGTAATCTTAATAATTGTACCTTTTTCTCCCTCAATATCACAGGTATATTGATCCTTCTAAAATATATGCTCTTGGCTCTTCCCATTTATCACATCTCTATGTTATCTTTCCCAAAGGGAATTCTCAATTCCCTCAAACAAATTTATTGATCCATCTTATGAGCGGGAGAAACCAAAGAAAGTAAATGGTCCTTAGTATCTTGGGTTAAACTATGTCTTCAAAAGTTAAAGGAATGAATAATGGGACATTGAAACCCTCAATCAAGTTCTAGATTCCAAGTTGTTTTGGAGATAGATTTAAGGAGGGGATGAACTATGGAAACAAATATAGAATAATAAATACATTCCCAATTGATCTCTTCAACAACACTTTAGGGAGAAAAAAGAAAACTAACAACAACATATTTATTATACAATAACATTGCATTTAGGATATAAGAGATGACAAATGAGCTTTCTTTTGGGAAGAATCATGCAAAAAATCCATAAAGTTGGTAGGATGGGAGAAATATCACGATATAACAACCCTCAACAATCCCACAACCTCAACATGGTTGTTGAATTGCGGGCTCCATAGTAGGTAGACTCACCCTACAAAATTTTTAAAACCATGAGGAACTTGGACCCCAATATCTTTCTAATAGATTGGCCTTATCTTGAATAAGAGCTCCAAAAGAAAAAAATTCTAGTCATGGAAGGGATGGATAGACTCAAATGAGAACATAAACCAACTGGGGCATTTACAGTTAAGTAATTTTATTGTTTGGATTCCAACCAACATCGTTTTCCCTACCAAAAAATATGGAAAAAGTTATGGACACAAAGTCTCTAGCCCAAGATCACCCATTTCATCTAATTGTTAGAAAGGAAATGGGCCCTTACTTGGGACCACATCACCTCCAAAGGATTTGAGGGACCATATATATGTTATATATTCCACTAAAATGATGAAACATTGGATTACTTGTTCAATTCATGCCTCTTCATTACAAGGAAAATTAGCTTCTAGTACAGGTTTTTGTGGAAGCCCCTATAAAAATATCCCAAAAATCCGTTTGTAGCGGAGGTCACTGGCAGATGTGGGTGGGTAGATGTTTTAGACAATGTTTTTTTTTATGGTGTGTCTACAATATACAAATGAACCAGTGATTTATTGTCCATATTAGCATCGATGCTGAATAGAGCATGGTGCACCGTGGAAGATTTATTTAAAAAGAAAAAAAAAACAGGTGCTAAATAACAAAGAGCATAAGTGCGTATACTACTTGCTATAACTGTAAAGGGTTAAATTTACAAAAATTTCGATCATAAAATTACATTTTCCCAATCCCATGCTATATTGTGAAAACAAACCGATGCTAAACCAATACTATAATGACCCAGTGCATGCACAATATTCCACGCATCGATGCTTGAATAATTGATAGCAATAGAAAAAGGTTAAATTTTAAAAATTGTTGGTGCTATATACACCTGTATTACGAGTGCCATTCTTGTAGTAAAATGCCATAATGCATACATAGAAGGAGCATCACTATAGTTTTTTATTTTCAAAAAATGTTGGTGCTATATTCCAATGAAGCACTAGTGTTGTTCATGTATTAAAACACCCCTGTGCGTCTTCTAAAGAGCACCACTAGGTGGTTTTTTATTTTTTAAAAATGTGGTGCTATATTCCACAAAGCACCGGTGTGGTAAATTTATTCGAACACCCTAGTGTGTCTTAAAAAAAGCACCACTATAGGTTTTTTAATTTAAAAAAAAAGGGCTCTTGGATATCTGACACACTAGTACGGTTATAATAATGCACCGGAAGAGGGTTAAATTAAAAAGAACTCCCAACCATAAATTTCATTTTTACCATCTATAGTGTTGTAGAATTCTTAAGCACTGGTGCCACTCTTTCCTCATGCAAGCACCTTGACGTTGATGCTTCTTTTTCTCACCATTCTTTTGTACCATGCTAAGTGTGTGGCTTTCCAATTTTCTCAAAAGGTGGTGAAATTTGTTTTTCTCAATTACGTGTCAACAATGCCTCTCTCACAAGCAAATGTCTAGGTAATGTTTATGTTTCTCTATAATTTAATTTTTTAGTGTATTAGAATTGCAAAAGATCTCAGAAAATACATCGCTTTTGATCATAATAAAAAATCCTTCATGGTGCACTCGATAGCTTTAACTCACACCGATAACGGTGCACCCTGTAAATTTACAGGGTGCACCACCATTCTGTGCATGAACCTAACATATTGTTATTTTTCGATGCATTTTGTAAATGAAAATGCATTGGGAAAAGATATAAATTATATATCGGTGCATACATTTTACGTTGTGCCCAGTGCGTTTATATTTACCAAATGCACCAAAAAAATAATATTAAAAAATATAGTTGAGTGCATTCAATAACATGAACGTTTTGTATCGATGCAAAAAGGTTATATGTGCACACTAGTGCCTAAGTTTTAGATACACCTCACTGAAAACTATAATATGTGAACTAAAAGCAATGGGTCATATGTATGTATGCACTGCATCCAGTGTGGATGTGTTTGATAGTGCACCGAAGCCGATGCATTACTACTTTTTGGGTGCACTGACAATTTTTTTTGTCTTAATTGAAAGTTGCGTTTCCATATTCATAAATACATTTTTCATTTAATAAAAAAAAATGATTTTTATTTATAAGGCTAATGTATTTTATATGTCAATCATGTGGCAGAAACATCAGCAACAAGAGCAGGAGCAAATGGTGGACCAATACAATGTGGTTTGACCATGGGAGGCCCGAGAGAGGGAGATGGATTTATACCCTCGCCCTATTAGCACAACTAACAGAGCACTCTTGAGGAATGTAGGCCTCCTCAAGTACTATGAGGTGGCTACATCCCTGAACGCCCACTATACCTTGTTGGCACATCTTATCTATCGATGGACGGTCCAGGAGGAGGGTTTCCATGCTCCTAGAGCGTATTATAGGCCCGCTGAGGAGGACATATATTTTATCATTGGCCTATCCAAGAGAGGGGAGGATTTTCCCTAGTTCCCTGATGTTCCCCATGGGGTTGTAGTAGAGATTCAACTTGTATACTCTTATAGATATGTTGGGCGTCATGCAGTCCGTCCAATAGATTTTCAGGTGCGTGGTGGACAACTACAAATTTCTTCTTTTGCTTCAATATAGGACGTTAGGTGCCTCTCATTATTAGTGACCACCATTGCACAATTTATTAGTGATTCGCAGAACATTAGTTTCCCTATTTTGTATTATGTTGATTCTTTGCATAAGGCACCACAATGCATCAGATGGTCTGCCATTTCCTTGAGGTAGTTTCATATGGCCTTAGATAGATGTCATGCAATGATACATGGGAGGACAAGCATCCCTTTCACTTCAGATATTTTTTGTTTATTTTTTGAGAGGTTTCCAAAGATGAGGCCTACATTTGACCATCGATATCATAGGTTGATGACTTAGGCGCAGATGCATATGTGGGGCTAGATTATGCCCAAGAGAGGTATGTTAGAGGATCCAACCAATATTTCCAACCAATATTTCCACCCAAATACTAGCGCTATTGGCTAGTGAGGATGACCACACGTTTATCTTGTTCTTTTTTCATATATGCGGGTATTGATTAGAGACAATGCCCCAACATCCTCTTTAGATCGGATGAACTTCTATATGATAGAGGTAATATTAGTGTTTTCTTTAAATTAATCTAGTTTCATTTTATTGTCTTAGTTAATTAGAATAAAATTTATTCTAGCACATTGTTTAACTTGTTTTATTAAATTGTTTAATGAAATTGTCTAATTATTGTTGTGCACTATATATTTTGTAGACATTGGCACATTCCTTAGGGATGTGCCTCCTCCCCCACTGGAGGTAGCAGATGAGGAGATGGGTGAGGCCCAAGAGGTTAAGGCACACCCTTAGGGAGATATGAGTGTTCACACATGCAGGGTTGGTCTAAGATTTTGGATGGACTACTACGACAAATTTTCTAGAATTTTGGCTGAGGAGGGAGTTCGCCCTATGAGGTCTTGAGACATCAACGCATATCCTAGGTTCGTGGATCTCTTTAGGGAATTTACATGTGAGATGATGACTTTTATGCATCATATCATTGGAGCTAGTAGGCGACTGACATCGTAGAGGGATGCACCAGTGCAACACCAGATATGTCAGATGACCCTCATGTATTGCGACCTTGTCGGATGATGATGGTGGTGGTGATCATGCTTCTAGTAGTTCTACCCCATCAAATCATGGTTAGGGTGTCGGTGATCCTTTAGGTAGTACACATATTCATCATTTGCCTGATGATCAGATGCTAGAGCTAGAGGAAGTGCCTCATGCTTCTCCTTTGAGAGTAGACCAACCACCACCTCCTCCACCTTAGAGTTCAATAGAAATTGAGGTAGTAGTTGACCATCCATCGTCTTCTACTGCAGACCAGCCACCTCCTCCTCCAATCCATAGTTCAAAAAACGTTGAGGTAGTAGTTGACCATCCATTGTATTCTACTACAGACCAGGATGCAACTACTTAAGTATGCTTAGAGTAATTAGACGCAAAACACTATATGGTATGCTAACAATTAGAATCATAAGCATTAGAAAAAAAGTGTGTTGGCTTTGTTCTTAGTTTATCGGGGGGAAGTATGGGTTATGGATGCCAAGCTCAAGGAATTGCAAAATTCAAGGGTGAGCTTTTGAACTTGGGAATATGGTGAATAGGGTTAAGGTTTGGCCTTGTAACTTTTGATTGAGGGAATTTAGAAGAAAAATTTTCATGATAGGTCAATCATGTGCAAAAGGAGGAGAGATGAATTATAGATGAATGAAAGAATAATTGGAGATTTGGATCAGAACAATTCACAATTGAGTTCTATAAAGATTGCACCAAAGAGTGTCAAGGGTGAGATCAAAGCTAGTGAGACAAATACATATTCATGAAACCTTGTTTGAACTTTAATTTTTAGTTAAGATAGTAAAGTAGAAGGGTCCTTCAAAATTTTTCTATATTTGTTAATAACTATAAGACTTGTCCATAAGTTGATGTATGTGAATTGATGGAAAGACTTACCAAAGTGGCATTGAATATTGTAGAGGTGGGCACTGATAGATGTTGTACGCATTCAAAATCTCTATTGCTCTCTCAACCAACTCATCCTCCTCCATTTTTCACCGTTCATGACTCATCTTGAGATTTAGAATCCATCCAAGAAGTATTCCATGGATTATTGATTGAACATTTGCTATATGGCTCAGACTATGTATTATGGAGAATAGTCGTGCCACAATGATAAGGCAATGAGGACTTGATTGCAATGAACATCTACAAATTGCCTTGAAGTCGATAACCCTCAATTGTAGCTGCATTGTAGTAGCATCGTGGAGGTTGAGGCAGTGTAGAGCTCACATCCCTAAGCCTTCCTTTAAGCATTTGTAGATTACAAATCTTAGGTCCCTAACAGTTCTTGTTAAGCATGGTAAGATTAGATAAAACCTCAGAGCATTTATTAGAAATGTCAGAGCCAATACAATAACTAGTAAAGTAATTATGTTTTTCAAATTTTAAAATCATTGTTTTAATCTATGAAAAATACCAAAATGAAATTGCTCTCTACTAAAGGTATTGTTGGCCATCTATCATCACTAAACCAATGGATAATTAAAATTAAAAATTTAATAATTAAAAATATAATTTTTATTTATAAGAAAAATAAAAATTTAATAATTAAAAAAATGATTTTTAGTTATAAGAAAAATAAAATTAATAAACATTTTGGACAACTTTAGTTAAACTCACGAAAATTTAATGAATTAAAGGAAAATGTCGTCACTAGGTTGTGTCTCATCATTAGGTAAAAACCAAAGCTAGGAAATGCACAAAAGGGTTGTGGGAATTGTTTGAGCACTAAATCTCAATTTGAATGAATGCCATTGAAGTTTTTGGTGGCGATTTTATGGAGTCGGTGTAGCGATCTTATGAGTTGGAATGAATGGCATTGAAGTTTTTGGTGGCGATTTTATGGAGTTGGTGTAGTGATTTTATGAGTTGGAATGAATGCTACAAATGGCATCACTAAGGTGTCGTCATTAAGTTAAAAAATATGTCATCACTAGGGTGTCATCGTTGATTAAAAACCAAAGTCGTATAGGATATGTATAAAAGAGTTATGGCAGTTGTGAAGTATTAAATCTTGGTTAGAATGAAAATGATATATCTGTATATCTGTATTTAGATTTGGTTTATGTGGTTATTAATAACTAGCATTTGCACCTTATGTTGCAAAGGAAATTCCGTAAGGCATAGAGTGGGGAAGAATAGCGACATGTGAATGGGCATTGTTGAATGCAAGGGTGGACGATAATGTGTATTCTGAAAATGGATATTTTGTTATGGTCAACCTAATGCATTCATTAATTAGATGACAACGAAAAAGTTTCGGGCCAGGTTGAACCAACACAAATCTTTTCTACAAGAGTGAAATTGCCTAAATAATGCCTCAATCAATGGAAATAACCGTTTCCCTCCTCTGATACCTAAAATACATTGTAGGAGACTGATTTTTCAAGTAACTTAATATAACTAGCAATTTCCCCAAAAAGTGCAAAGAGAGGCCGATTACAGACAAGTTTTTTTATGTATAAAGTGTTGAAAATGGAGGATCTCGGATTAGACTTTGGTTGGACTCCGTTGGTTTGGGAGATGTATCATGTGTTACCATTTGTGCATATTATGGGCAGAAAGTTTGTTATGATGGGGGAGATTATTTTCAACCAGTTGTGGATTGGCAACAACTTTTGTAAATGCCTTGGGTAAGATTCCATCTTCTGGATAATGGAAATTCCAGTGTCCATTTAGTCTATACTAGAGTACAATGATTGTTGGCAAAGCTAAAGAAATTGTCATCAATGCATAGAGCTAACGTAACTCGTAGTCATCAGTTTTTATCCATAAAGGGCTATGATTATAAGTACTATCCATTTGAGCGGGCAGCCAGTGTATTTGCTAAATAGGGATCATGTTATCCTCGTGGATTTATTGGTTGTGCTTAGAAAATATAAAGTAGGATTGAGCATCGACTATCTGGCTGGATGGAATTTTTGATAAGTGCTGGCCAATTTTATCTATTGTGTAATCATCCAAAACATAGAGGCTAACCCAAGTGGATGCTTCAGTGGAGATTGTGTGGCCCTTGCATTATCTAGGTCCTATAAAAGCAAATAACAAAAATAGCATCAAGTACAATCCATCTCTAAATCGAAAAAACATCAACAAACAGGGTAGTACAATCCATCTCTAAATCGAAAAAACATCAAAAAACAGGGTCCAGATGGCCGTTAGCATAAAAAAAAAATCATGTTACAACAAATACCTACATATAATCAAAATCATTGTCTATATTAGGATCTCCATCATCAATATCACCCTCTAAGCATTAAAATAAGATAGAAAAAAAGTAGCATCTCAAGTCAAGATTTTGTTTCAATGATGGGTACATTTTTAGTAGGGTTCTGAGAGAAGAGTTCATCAACCAATGTCAATAACTTTAAGGTACATAGAGAGCTTAGTGTTCTTGATTAATTACTAGTTCATACCCTCATACATAACAAAATCCAATGGAAATGTGGCAATCCCCACAATCTTGAAATCCTAAAAAGGTTGTCAAGTCTACTAAATTTTGAGTGAGATCTAAAATTTTACTTTCTCCATATGAAATTCAATGAGGTCAGAACTACTCTCAAACATCCAAAGTCATTTCATTGTAATGTTATGAATTGAATAAGCAATACTAAAGCCATAGGTTTGAATATTAGGCTACCCCACTCAAAAATTCTTGTTTTTTTCTAAAAAATAATTACGTTTGGAACATCTTTAATCAAATTGTGCAGAATTGGCCAGTTTGGTACCTAACCAGCTAGTGTAATACCAAACTGGCCATTTCCGGTTCCAGACCTCGAACCAGACCCGTTTGGGTGTCAAAAAGATCGAACCGGTTGATTTCACCAGTTCCGGTCTGGTTCCAATAACACTGGTTCTATGTTATTCGATATTTTTGAGCAATACCCTGTAGTTATCATGCATGCATATTTATGATAACTACTATACTTTTTCTTACCTTTGTCATTTCCCTGATTTAAAGGCTGCTCTGAGTTACTAATAGAGACAGTTCAAAAAGATAAGGCTTCGAGAACCTTGCTTTAGTTGGTGGAAGCTTAGTACATTTTCTTCTGAAGCTTTGGCCTCAAACTCGAGAGCTACTTGTAAAGCATTCTCCAAAGCATTTATACTAAGCAGGTCCATTTTTCTTTGGATATTTTGATTGAGAGTCCTCTGAGAAGTGAGTCGAGGAAATTCTAAGTTCATCACCATAGACTTGAAGCCATCAAAAATATTGTTTGATGCCTTTGACCAGGTACTTGCCTTACGTGAATCCATTGCTTCATGATTTCCTCTGCTTTCCCCTTCAGGTATAACCTATCTTGCATTTCTTTATTGAAGCATATCAAAGTTTGTGTAGGAGGTGAATTTGAGTTGACTAAGTCTCGTACAAGAGCCCACTGCCATGTTAAGGGTTGGTCGCTCCATACTGACTTCTTTTAGCATCAGCTTCTATGCATTGTTCAATTGCTATATTTGAAAGAAGGCTTCTCGTACAAGAGCCCACCACCATGTTAAGGGTCGGTCGCTCCATACGGACTTCTATTAGCATCAACTTTTTTGCATCATCCAGTTGTTACATTTGAAAGAAGGCTTCTAGGCTTTGCAGTGAAGCATCCAACACTTATATTTTAGGATTGAAAGCTTGATATATAGTTCATATATCAGTGATGTTATTGTCCCATAATACCGTAAGACTGAAATATTCATATCTGGTTTAAATTTCGATGATAGTGTTGGCCTCACATTCTGTTGGACTCCACATTTTTTGAAAGGCTGGGAACATATTTTGCATTTTAGATGCAATTGTTGGTTATCAAATATGGCTTATACATTATTTTTATTGGACTTCATGCCTGCAGAGATATTTACTCGTGGCTACCTCCCCAGCCATGATAGAGAAAAGGAGCCCAAACACTTGTGAGGCTTCTTCCTCTGCATAGGTGGTGTGTCAGAATGGGTGCTATTTTTGGCAGACATTTGAGTAACGGTCTTCCGCCAATATAAGAATCTGGTATGCAAGTATAATTTCAACATAGAATTGCCTAAATGAACTTAGACCTGAGCATTGCTGGAGAATAGAGACTTCAAAGCTAGTTCTTCAAGCGCATGTAATATAGATTCATTTAGAAAAAAGGATGCGTGAAGACAATTGTAATGTTGATGACAGACTTTGATCACTGTATTGAGGAACTAACATTGTGCCCAAGCCCTACTGGCTTGAGAGTTTTGACAGGGTTTGTGTTTGAATAATATAGTCAATGAAGGTGAGTATTGAATAGGTTCTGATTGGACCACAAAACCATGATGAGTCTCAATGATTCCTCAACAAGGCATCAACCAAAACAATGCAAGAATTACACAAGCCTTTCGGGATGCTCTCTAAAGAAACATGAAACTTCTCATTGTGTTCAGCAACTTTTCTATTGAAGGTCAAGTTGGCTCATGTAAAGCAAGGGAATTGTTGCATCTTCAACAACTTCACATTATCAAAGACAACCGTATTCTCTTGTCCAATGTAAGAAGAGAAAGAACACTTACAATGCAATATATTCATAAAAACATACTAAGAAATGATAGTTATCAAGATAGAATCTAAATTCAAATGTGGATACCATACAATACAGAAAACAATTGGCCCACAAAACTACAGTTCAGAAAATTTAGGAGTATACATACTACTAAAGCAAAAACATCCACTTCTTCGAATTTATTGAAAAAAATTAGGTATGTGGATAGTCCAGACTAATTTTATCAAAAAATTTAATGATTGGATAACATAAACCCCTACAAAAATGCTCAAAGGTCCGTTGAGCCTTCTGATGCAATCCCTTAAAGAAATGTATTTCCTTATCATACACTATAAACTGTACGAAACCCAGCAAAAATTAGAGTAGCATGTCTTCTCTAAAGAACATTAGATTTATTATTCAGATCATTACAAGTTTGATTTTAAAAAGTTGAAAGCCATCACACTATTTTCTTGTGCTTGGTGGGCATATGTATTTGTTTGCGTTTCTTGTGATTCTACTTTTGATAATGCAGGTCATGTAACCTGTTTTAGGTGTTCTGGAAGTAAGAAGGATATGCACAGATATTAGGTACACCCTTTCAAGTTGAAAAATAAAAATTAAATAAGCACATAGCAAACAAAGAATATATGACTAAATACCTAGTGGAAGCTACTTATTTAGTATGTTGGATTGGTTGGCATGCTTCATTTGAGTGTAAATTTGTTTATGAAGGTCTAAGCAGGCCTTTAAGGTGCAGGCAACAGTGTCCCAACTACAAATGTAGTCTCCTCAAGACTTCACACATGAACAGAATAAACAAACTTCTCTAGGCATCAACAGCAGCATAATCTCCTGAAATCTCCCATGGCTAGCTCCTAAACGAGGGAGTAGTGACAGGCATTGGCGGGAGAGGGAGAAGAAATGGGCAAATAACATATTCATTGGTGGCTTGAAAGTTAAAATGCATTTTCTTAAGAATTCTTTAGGGTTCCTTGGGAAGATGATTTTTTTGGGTTAAAATTGGATTTGGTTTGGTTTAGTTTTGGACAAACAACAGATTGACTATATGAATCCCAACTGAACCGAATTATTTGGTTGTACCAAAGTTCTTCCAGATTTTTGAATGTTTTCCTCGATTCAGCCAAACTTTTTTACCATGTAAAAGATAGTTGCTTATTAGATAGAATTGCAATCAATCGAAAGCAAGGATAAACAACTAAGCACAACAAAACAACCACAACTCTAAAAGCATTTAAACAAACTATACTACAACAATAGAAACTAATAAAACATAGCATTTATTACATGAATCTGAAAAACACTACATATTTCAACAATAATTTAGAAAAAGGCATCACTCAACATCAATCTCAAACAACATAAAATGCCATGTTTCACCAACTGCATGATAACTTGTAGTGGAATAGCGTTACTTAGAGGAAAGGAATCCTTTTGGAACATTATATACCATTTTTTAGCAGAGTGGTTGAGACAAAAAAACACCCTTGAACTTTAGATGTCAAGAAAATACAGCCTATATTTCTAACACATTGTTGATTTCACGCCTTCCAACAATCCATGATGTTGCTACTATTAAAAGACAATCCTTGGTTGACTAGGTTATTGCAGTTGTGTTTTAAAGTGCCTATAATAGCACACTACATATAGAATTTGAAACAATTTACAAAAATGTTCACTTTAAGGCTTTTCTGCATATGTTTCTAGCAATCCCAAAAGGAAATTTCCGAATCTTTCATATAAAAATTAAATGGGGAAACCAACAAGCAGAGAAAATATCATTATTTATTTTCACAGCAGGCCTCTTCTACGCTTGTAATAATTCACAGTTAATGTAAGACTATGCCTCCTTCCATCATTGCTAGGAACTTGCACTCCAAAAGTTGACTCAATCTTCTGCTTTCTAGCCATAAAAGCTAAAGGGGCCCCTTGAGCACCCCCATACTTCTACAGTCTAGCAAGTGAAATTGGAAGTTCAAAATCATTGTTGTTTTTTATCTTGGCGGTGGCACGTTTGATGTCAGTGTTTTGACTATTGACAACGGATTTTTTGAGATTTTGGCTACAAACAGTGATACCCATCTTGGAGGTAATTTGTCTGAACTCTATCTGGCAGTTTTACATTACGAATTTGAATAAGTGCACGGTGGTTATCATTGACCTTTTTGGTTGGCTTTCGAGCTTTGAACTTACCGGGATGTGCACTAATATGCAGGTGAGGACTTTGACCAAAGGATAATGGAATATTTCATCAAATTGATCAAGAAAAAACACGGAAAGGATATTAGTAAGGATAGCAGAAATGAAATAAGGCATTCAATGTGTTCCTTGTAATATAGATATAAACAAAACATCTAAAGAAAAGTAATTGCACAATGATCCAGTCCAAGAAAACAAGGTTTTCCACAAACCAATTAACTCTTCTATGGTTCAGTGTTGTTACTTTTCATAAGGCTCACTAACTAGTTTATACGGTTTTCTCAATAATTATGCTTAAAAAGAAACACCAAGGGAATTAAGAGAGCAGAACAAAAAAACACATTTTTTTCATTCAAAAATACAACTACTGAAAAACAATTTAAAAAAGGTAGAGACTCTTTAAGTCACATAAAATCCCTCAAGAATCTCAACTGTACATATCTTGATGCACAGTATGGCCGAAGCACATTAAACATGGAAAATTTTATGGTGTATGATATATTAGAGCTTCAGAAATATTAATTATGTTTTGATTTATCAAACTTTGATTAGATTCCTGGTGAATGGATTTTTTTTTAGGGCGGTTTCTAGTCTATTTTATTAGATTCCAATTTTCTGGAATCCTGTTGAATAATTTGTTTTGCAAGTATTAACAATTTAAATGTTTCTACTTGAAGTACTACCCAGCTGTATGAACCATACAGCTTGTCAGAGCTTCATAGTGACAATGGTCTGCACTGTCCATTGTGAATAGCTATAGGGATTTACGATTCCAATTGTGAAGGAGAAACTATTTCTGAAGAAAAAGGTGACCCACTTCAGAGGCCAGCCTCATGAATAGGTCTGTCAATAGTTCTGTAAGTTCAATGGAAGAAGAGAGGATTCATGAATTTGAGGAGGTCAAGGAACCATACATAGAATCAGTTCACACGGAGAATTTGGCAATACTTGACAAGCTAAAAGATGGGATCCGACATAACATGTTGCATAGGGATCTGTGCAATGAACAAGAAATTAGTAATATCAGTTAAGGAGGATCGTTGGAAGATTAAAGAGAGAAGATATGCTAAAGGAAGATAATGATGTATGAATGAATTGAACTACTATTATTGCCTTTGGAAGACCTTTACAGGATCCAAAAGCAGAGTGCGGAATATTTATATACCTCTATATAACTGTATAAGATATGTGATGTGCAAATATGAAATATAAACCTCAAATTAAATTGTCAATTAATAAATTTAGTAAACTATTTCTTCTCTGCCAGTGATACAAAAAAAATATGTTTTCTCCTGCATTTGAATAGCTCCATGAGAAGCTTTCTACATGCTTGGCTGGAAAATTTAGTAATTATACAGGTCCCTAAGATGAAATTGAAGTTGATGTGAAAATCATAAAGTTTTTTGTGATAGTATTTCTCATGCTAAGAAAATATATATTCAGGGAAATCTGTGCAAATGCCTAAACTATTCGACAGAGCTGCATGTGTGGGAAATTAGTTTTCTTTGCCCACACACGCCTCCAACAAACTCTTCCAGATATTAAATTTCTGTCTGACTCGCGCCAAGTTTGGGTGGTTGGGTATTGTTTTCCCACAAATTTGGGATTGTAAGAAGAGATTCCAACAACAAATCGGCCACCTGCTACACCCAATTCAAATGGTACTCTCCTTTGCCAAATGAAAATCACAGTGTCATCTGGCACTGTAACCGCTTTTGTTGCTTCACCATGGGGTTTGATGAAAAAGAATTGAGCCCAGTTGCTGAAACTGGGGGGCAAACACAGAAAGAATGAACTTCATTTAGCTTCGAAATTCGTTTTACAGCACCAGACGTAACGTATTTTTCAATTTCTTCCAACTGAGGGCATACTTTGGCTTGGACTTGCACTACCCCAAAAAAGAGATAAAGAGTGTGCCTGAGACAATTGAATTAGCTTAAAGGAGAAACATGCTAATTTAGAAATATTGAGAAAATTAATTGACAGAGCGGTGTAATGGAAACATAGAGAATTAACTGGGCGAAATGTATATGGAGTAGTTCGTTTTGTTACAAATCACATCCATGGAGGCTCTGTCCTGGGAAACTGCGATCAGCGGGAGAGCTGCTATGGGAAAAACAAACTTGAAAGAACTTTGTAATTGTAATGACTGGAACTTGCCTTCCCAATTGGATATTCGATGCCTCCAAGACTCTTCTCAGCATCCCTCTCAACCTCACCCCAAATTTTCTTCCACAATAAAGCCCTTCCTGAGAAATTTTCCGCTCAATAGAGGCACTAAGGAGAAATATGGGGTAGGCACTAACTGCAATCAAAGGCTTTTAAGCATGAATTATCCCAAAGTACCGCGAATGGATCTGATGACAGTTATCATATTTTGTCGAGTGTACATGGGATTGCAGAAGCCCAACAGAGCAATGGAAAATCTGATGCAGAGCAAAAAAATGGAGACCTTGGTCGTTGCCTTTTGTTGTCCTCAGCCTGCAACATAATAACCCAAATAAGGTAAATATCCAAAAAATCAAAACAAACAGAGAAAGACGCTCAAAATCCCATCTAGAATGGGCTACTTTACCTACATACCCAAATGAGAACTTAAAAGAGTTCCAATAGTAGATGTACAAACCTTGCAGAGATGGAAGAGGTCCTCCTCGCACATGGAAGCCCCGGAAGTAATAAACACAACGAAACCCTAGCTTAATGAAAAATTGGAAACACCGTAAAGAGCTGTAATAAACCCCAGTTCTTCATGAAATATAAATGCCAAATCTTAAAGTGTTTGTTATTAACTTACTCATCGATGCCATAACTTCAAAATGGAATGATTAGACGACATCAGCGACCAGGGTTCAAGTCACGGGAAAGCCAAGCTCCATCGGAGGTACGAAGGGTGTGAATGGCATGCGAATGCGTCGCGGGTGGGAGTACTTTGGCTTGTACTTGCAATGCCCCAAAAAGGAGATAAAGAGTGTGCCTGAGACAATTGAATTAGCTTAAAGGAGAAACATGCTAAGTTAGAAATATTGAGAAAATTAATTGACAGAGCGGTGTAGTGGGAACATAGGGAATTAACTGGGCGAAATGTATATGGAGTAGTTCATTTTGTTACAAATCACATCCATGGAGGCTCTGTCCTGGGAAACTGTGATCAGCAAGAGAGCTGCTATGGGAAAAACAAACTTGAAAGAACTTTGTAATTGTAATGCCTAGAACTTGCCTTCCCAATTGGATATTCGATGCCTCCAAGACTCTTCTCAGCATCCCTCTCAACCTCACCCCAAATTTTCTTCCACAATAAAGCCCTTTCTGATAAATTTTCTGCTCAATAGAGGCACTGAGGAGAAATTTGGGGCAGGCACTAAACTGCATTCAAGGGCTTTTAAGCATGAATTATCCCAAAGCAGCGCGAATGGATCTGATGACAGTTATCAAATTTTTTCGAGTCTACATGGGATTGCAGAAGCCCAACAGAGCAATGGAAAATCTGATGCAGTGCAAAAAACTGGAGACCTTGGTCATTGCCAACCACATGTCAGCTGCGAAACGAATGGCTTGTTTGTGGTGCGTCCGTCTCGCTTCCTCATTAACCGTTCAGTTTTGGATCAGTGTTGGATCAACAATCAAAATTCATTCAATCGTCTAACACCACAAATCCATGGTCAACAATAAGACACGGGGGCGGCTGGGGTAATTCATTTCAAAGGGAAATGCCTTACGGCTAAAAAATAGTTAGTGAAAAAAACTGAAAATTAAACTTAGATTAGAAAATGTATATAGTTAATGTAATTAAATAAATTAAATAGTTGGTAAATATTGATAATCATAAATTGATAATAAGCATCAATTTACTCTCTTTATAATACATCTCATATTGTCAAGATTCAAAAGATCATAAAAATTAATTAAATTAAAGTTTGTTTTAAGTAATTATTAATATTAATCAATTATGAAAAAATTAATCTATGAATTAAACATATATAAATTTAAAAACAAACATTTAACAAGAAAAACATAAGAAAGTAACTATAAGTAATAAGAGTTCAATATCATAAACTAAGGTATGCATATAAAATTTAATGGATGGTAAACACAAATACACAACAATTCATGATAGACACCAAAACACTTCATTTATGATATAATTCATGTTAGACATCAAAACACTTACTTTATGATACATTTCATGTTGCTCACAATCAAAATATATATATATATATATATATCTTAACTAGGACAACATAACTCAAAAAAAAAATCACAAAAAAACTATAACTCACTTCACATAAAGCTCGTTCATATGCATTTTTCTTTTTATTTAATCAATATAATTGAAAGGGAAAAAGGAAAATAACTACTTGGAAGATAAATAACCTTTGATTGTATATATCGCTATATGTATTTTAGAATATTGAGTGGTGGTTAAATCCCTACCATCTACCTAATAATTATTGATAATTAAATTACAATTCTAGAAACCATATTTCAAAATACACAATTATAAATTCATTTTAAATTATTATTACTATTAATGAAAAAAATATATATAAATATAATTTATATATATATATATATATATATATATATATGAAAACATGCAAAAAAAAAAAATTAACCATGAAGATTCACCCCATTTATCATTGAAATTTCTTAATCTATTTAGATAATTAATGTATAATTAAAAGACTAAAAAAAACATAAACTATTTTGTACATAAATCTCAACCTTTGATTTGTGTTATAACTACTAAGAACCATTTAGAATATTCCATGGAAGTTAAATCCCTACAATCTATTTTATACTTATCGATAATTAAATTAAAAATCTAAAAATTCTATTTCAAAATAAACTTACCTATGGGCACAACTATTCCAAAATAGACACACCTACTAGGATTAATAAAAATATCATAGAAATACATATCGAGATAACATTTTTCTTAATTAAAAAAGGAGAGACATAGCTATTTTTAAAACAAATCTAAATCCTCTATTTTAATCAATACTAAAAATATTTAATAGGATTTAAATTTCTACCATGTACCTAATAATTAAATAAAAAATTTAAAATCGCTAAGCCAAATAAACAATTTTTTTTTAACAATTCCAACTCAAAATAAAATTTACAAAGAACATATTAATAAGGTTTTTTTGTTCTGCTAGGTTTTCCGGATATGAGTATATTCAAAAGTTCAGAAACCCTTATGGCCCCCCAAAATATCTTGCAAGAGATTTTTTCTTTATGCTTGTAGATATGTTGTCGGGAGATCCTATGCCAGATTCACCAACTTGTTATCAGATCTTTTTCAGGCTTCCCTCTAGGCAGTGACCGTTCATTATAGTTTTCTCTTCAGATCTGGTTCAATATATCAAGTTTTATTTAGAGCTTCAAGTGAGTATTCCCTCAGGCGTGCACACCTAGTTTTTCAAGACACTAGTTGGATTATGCTAATCCTCTCTAAATTTACAATATTGGTAAAAATGTCATTGTATTCGTGGTTCTTCATCTACAGGGGGGGCTGGAGGTAAGCCTTCCTCTTCTCGAAATTTTTCTTATAAAGATGTTTTGCATGCTCAATCTACTCCTAAGGCGGATCAGACCTGAATGGCTCCTGAGACTTTTTTGGTGGAAAAATATGAGGAAGTTCCTTCCCTAGAAATTTCTCACTCAGGTTTGGAGGTTCTTCATCAGGTGTATTTAGAAGCAGTCTTATTTTTTTCATTTAATGGCTTCTGGCCCCGCACGACTAATATTTACCAATGGATCCATACTATATGGACTAGGGTTTCTAAGGATATTTTCTACTCAAAAGGCTTCTTCACTGTGTTATTTGTGGAACCAAAAGATTATTAGAAAGATTTATCTAAAGGGCCTTGGTTTTGGGGTAATGTTGGATAGTTTTAACCCCTCGGTTCCCAAATTTTGACCAAACAACAATTGTCATTACGAAGATGCCAATATGGGTCAGGCTTCCTAATATGTGATCTCACTTGTGGCACTACACAGTCTTTTAGGGCACTAGAGACACTCTGGGTCATTATCTTACTAATGATGCCTCACGTGGGAGGATTGGTGTATATACCTATGTCACGATTTGTGTTTAAATGGATATCAGTAAAAGGTTTCAAGACCAAATAAATTTAAAAGTCTGTGATTTTCGTTGGACCTAGGCTTTGGATTATGGGAATACTTCTTTTCGTTGCCGCTTCTATCACCAAACAAACTCACAAAAGTTGGAAGCCTTGCAACCCTCCTCCTATGGATGGTAAGGCATCCTCTATGACGAAGAGGGATAACGATGAAGCTAATGATGACATACATCTTCCGGATAAGGTCCAAGGCTTAATGACTCCTAGTGTGGACCATGCTCATTTAATAAGAACAAAGATATTGAACAATAATGCTTCTCTAGGTATATTGAAATGAGCTTATGAGTCAGCTTCTTCGAAATATGATAAGGAATCTCTCTTGGCACATAATGATAATATGAAAATCGCTTTGATCAAACTGCCTACAAAAGGTTGGACCTAGATTTTTGAAAAGGAAAGGGAAAAAAGTTTGCCTTGAGGATGAGCCCCGATTTAGGTGATTCATCTCTCTAATTGTTTAATTTGTCCCTTTATGTATTATTTTCTACTCTCAGTACCATTCATCTATGCTTAAATATTGTTAGTATAGGGAAAATTGTGCCAGAAAATGACGCTTGATGATGTAATTTTATTTTTTCTTGCTCGACAGAATTTTTAAGTTTTTAGACTTAAAAGAAAGAACTTAAAAAAAAAATAAGAATACCAACACATAAAATAGAATAATGGTGATAGTTTTTGAAGTAATAAATTAATGATACAATGGTTTGTAGTGAAATGCATTCTAGTTGTTGTGTTTACTGTGTCTTAAGAGTGACAAGAAAGTTGTATACTCAATAGTTGGTGTTGGTTCTTAAGTATTAAATCTCGATTGTAATGAATAACGTCTAAATTTATCATGGAGATTGTAGTTACCTGTGTTATGGGTTGGCATCATTAACTCCAAAATCATTGTATTAAATGAGAGTTGGGTGAGACAGCATACCATACCCTATGTGGCATGCTTTATCTCAAATATTTAGCATTGTAGAGAACGATTATGATTCCATGTTTAAATGGGGATACTTATCAGTCACTTGCGACCACGTAATGCGTCAACAAGTACTTCAAATTTGGAATCCATTCTATTATATGATAATTCCATAATGTAATTGTGGTCTGCAAAAGTGTTTTTTTTTCTTCAAACAAAAAACAACTCGACCTCGACCGCAATGAGAGGTCTTACCTAATTACTTCAACTCCAACTCTAAGATTTCCTCTAAGTTCTATTATGGAGACGGGGTCACAAAATCCTCTTAGACTAAATTCGTAAAATATCAAATATGATACCACCATTACATTTTTCTCATCGAAATATTTCCCATGGCATAAAACTTATCTTAAATTCACTTTTAGATGAAAATTTATTCCCATTTGTAGTCCACCAAATCATATTAGGCCACATCAACATTGATATGCCACATGGCATCCATGTGTGGCCCACATGGAACTGCCACTTCAAAAGGAAGGGGTCCACCTCATCACAAGTACCTATGTGGCCTCCACGTGTCCATTCCCTCATCATCTCGAGTGTGGCGCCCATAAGGTGATTACCCTATAATCTATGTGTTTGAAGGACTTTTCCCATCATATTCATTTTTGGTCATATGCCAACCCTGGTGGGGTCCATAGGCCAACATCACTCCAAACTGGCTCCCTCCTCTTCGACATCACCCATACCCGATCTTCCACCAACAAGGTTATGGCAATGGGTGTTGGCTCAACCACACAATACCGTGAGTTGGAACCTCCATCATGTCAAACAACTCTTTTGTTCCTTGTTACATTATTTTTAATGCACATTCTATAGTGATGGGCAGTGAGTAGTGGGTGGTGGTAAGGTTCCATTTTAGAAACTTAGCTGAGTTTGTCCCTCTTCCATTAGAAGGTTTGTTGAGTGAGTGTGATTCACAAGAGGCACAATGATGGGTAGTGAGTATTTTAAATGGTATCCACATGGCCAATGACACGTCTACTTACGTACGGGGCCTAAATATTCCCCCTCATTCTTTTGTGAGTATTCTCTATTATAATTATTCTTGATAGAAATTTGGTTCTAATAAACTAAGGCAAACACCCCATGCTAGGCCCACCCCATATTTCACCAACTCTTAAAAGGGAAATATGCTCTTGCAGTGATCTATCCTCAACATAAGAGTGTCAGACCTTGCAACTCTCGGATACCCTAGACCACTATATTTTCTGAGGTAAGTCGGAAGAATAAAGGAAATTAGGAAAATTTGGGGATTTTTACAAGGATGTATTAAGATCAAGGGAATTTGTCGATAATGCTAATTTCTTGGAGATAAAGGCCTAGGCTAGATAAAATACACTTAGGAGCATTGTGCCATGTTAAAATAATGAATCTTAGGAAGTTGCCATTGATTACATTTCTAAGTCACAACAATATATATGTTTGCATAAAGCCATATAATCACCACAACATTTATAAACTAGTGAATATAAGCTATAACCAAGTGTTTATTTCAAAAACCATATACTTAAACTTATAACATGTAAGGTAACCTATAATGATGGATATGAGAATAAGTTTCCTCATTAAAAAACATATAAGATAGTTGAGAACTTATAAAATAACAAGTTAATTGAGTGAACTTCATACAATCAATCACAATCCTGTAAGTGATCCTACAATTCATGATGATGGCAACAATCAGACCATTTAGGAATTCATTACCATCATGAACAATTAATACATCTAGTCAACCATGATTACAAAATTATTCAAGCACTCTTTCATGAATCATGCAAAAGCACATATCGACCAATAACATAAAAAGCATAGTCATATTCCATAAATCAAATATGCATAAATGATTATACTAATAGGAATCAGTTAGATTAGTTAGAAACTAAAGAGGGGACTTCGACTCTCCACCCAACCATAGCCCAGCTACACTGCAATATTTCTTGCAGTTGACCACCCCCAAGCCAGATCCAAAGTCTAAGGGGATGCTTGCATAAGGGAAATTGTAATATCCCAGCTAGCCTTCATGGCATATCTAAATTATTAACTTAAACTAAATTATTAACATACTCCTAATTGGTTAGTATCGAGAGTGTGTTAGGGTTTTTGAAATAGTTTGAAACTATCTATGATCAGTTTTGAACCAAGAATTGGTTATGGATTGACTGGTAATTACCATATGGTAACCATATTGGGGGAACGGAGAACATGATTCGGGAGGAGGCCTTTTTAAGGGTAGTGTATGTAGTAGAAATCCATTCACGGTTTCTTTGAGAAGGCATGGATTAATATATTTATATGTATAACAAATTGGTTAGTGACGGCACGTGGGCTGGAATCTTGGTTCGACGTGCACTAGTTCCTTGGATGGTTGTGCCTTGGCTCATTGTGGAAGACTGAATACATAGATTCTCTAAACATTGGCTCATTGGCTAGCGCTACAAGCTAAAATTGATGGAGGTCACTAGGTCGTTGATCCTTGGTGAGTTGTGTAAGGTATTCTTACTTGTTTTCATTCCATAGGGTTGTTTTATTTAACGATTGCAAGTCTCTGCAAATACAAAATATGTTCCAGAGGTAGATATTAGCTATGATTCCTTTCATGGTCAAACAATGGAAGAGGTGCATGTGATAAATATATATGTGTTTACTCTCATTGGTCAGAAGACTCCCATGCATGTTCATAGGTCTTTTTCATATCTCTATGCACCATACGATAATGACGTGCCTTGAAATCTTCTAGAAGGACTACCATGTTCATATTATAACCTCTGCGATAGGGTGATATGAAATTTAGTGATAGTACAGGAGCAAAAGAGAAACATGTCCATAGTTGCAACTTAATGGAGAAGAAGTCGTTCTTGAAAAAGTTAAGTGCTCACAAAAGTTGGAAGCCCTGCAACCCTCCTCCTATGGATGGTAAGGCATCCTCTATGAAAAAGAGGGATAATGATGAAGCTAATGATGACATACATCCGCCGGATAAGGTCCAAGGCTTAATGACTCCTAGCGTGGACCATGGTCCTTTAACAAGAAAAGAGATATTGAACAATAATGCTTCTCTAGGTATATTGAAATGAGCTCATGAGTCGGATTCTTCGAAATATGATAAGGAATCTCTATTAGCACATAATGATAATATGAAAATTGCTTTGATCAAACTTCCTACAAAAGGTTGGACCAAGATTTTTGAAAAGGAAAGGGAAAAAAGTTTTCCTTGAGGATGAGCCCCGATTTAGGTGATTCATCTCTCTAATTGTTTAATTTGTCGCTTTATTTATTCTTTTCTACTCTTAGTACCATTCATCTATGCTTAAATATTGTTAGTATAGGGAAAATTATGCTAGAAAACGACGATTGATGATGTAATTTTATTTTTGCTTGCTCGATAGAATTTTTAAGTTTTTAGACTTAAAAGAAATAAATTAAAAAAAAATAAGAATACCAACACATAAAATAGAATAATGGTGATAATTTTTGAAGTAATAAATTAATGATACAATGGTTTGGAGTGAAATGCATTGTAGTTGTTATGTTTACTGTGTCTTAAGAGTGACAAGAAAGTGGTATACTTAGTAGTTGGTGTTGGTTCTTAAGTATTAAATCTCGATTGTAATGAATGACGTCTAAATTTACCATGGAGATTGTAGTTACCTGTGTTATGGGTTGGCATCATTAACTCCAAAATCATTGTATTAAATGAGAGTTGGGTGAGACGACATACCATACCCTATGTGGCGTGCTTTATCTCAAATATTTAGCATTGCAGAGAATGATTATGATTCCATGTTTAAATGGGGATACTTATCAGTCGCTTGCTACCAAGTAATGCGTCAACAAGTACTTCAAATTTGGAATCCCTTCTATTATATGATAATTTCATAATGTAATCCTAGTCTGCAAAAGTGTTTTTTTTTTATTTTTTGTTTTTCTTCAAACAAAAAATAACTCGACCTCGACCGAAATGAGAGGTCTTACCTGATTACTTCTACTCAAACTCTAAGGTCTCCTCTAAGGTCTATTATGGAGATGGGGTCACAAAATCCTCTTAGACTAAATTCATAAAATATCAAATATGATACCACCATTACATTTTTCTCATCGAAATATTTCCCATGGCATGAAACTTATCTTAAATTCACTTTCAGATGAAAATTTATTCCCATTTGTAGTCCACCAAATCATATTAGGCCACATCAACATTGATATGCCACATGGCATCCATGTGTGGTCCACATGGAAGTGCCACATCAAAAGGAAGGGGTCCACCTCATCACAAGTACCTATGTGGCCTCCACATGTCCATTGCCACATCATCTCGAGTGAGGCGCCCATAGGTGATTACCCTATAATCTATGTGTTTGTAGGAATTTGCCCATCATATTCATTTTGGGTCATATGCCAACCCTGGTCGGGTCCATGGGCCAACATCACTCCAGACTGGCTCCCTCCTCGTAGACATCACTCATACCCGACCTTCCACCAACAAGGTTATGGCAATGGGTGTTGCCTCAACCACACATTACCATGAGTTGGAACCTCCATCATCTCAAACAACTCTTTTGTCCCTTGTTACATTATTTTTAATGCACATTCTATAGTGATGGGCAGTGAGTAGTGGGTGGTGCTAAGGTTCCATTTTAGAACCTTAGCCGAGTCCGTCCCTCTTCCATTAGAAGGTTCATTGAGTGAGTGTGATTCACAAGAGGCACAATGATGGGTGGTGAGTATTTTAAATGGTATCCACATGGCCAATGACACGTCTACTTAGGTACAGGGCCTAAATATTCCCCCTCATTCTTTTGTGAGTATTCTCTATTATAATTATTCTTGATAGAAATTTGGTTCTAATAAACTAAGGAAAACACCCCATGCTAGAACCACCCCATATTTCACCAGCTCTTAAAAGGGAAATATGGTCTTGTAGTGATCTAACCTCAACATAAGAGTGTCAGACCTTGCAACTCTCGAATACCCTAGACCATTATATTTTCTGAGGTAAGTCGGAAGAATAAAGGAAATTAAGAAAATTTAGGGATTTTTACAAGGATTTATTAAGATCAAGGGAATTTGTCGATAATGCTAATTTCTTGGAGATAAAGGCCTAGGCTATATAAAATACACTTAGGAGCATTGTGCCATGTTAAAACAATGAATCTTAGGAAGTTACCATTGATTACAATTCTAAGTCACAACAATATATATGTGTGCATAAAGCCATATAATCACCACAACATTTATAAACTAGTGACTATAAGCTCTAACCAAGTGTTTATTTCAAAAACCTTATACTTAAACTTATAACATGTAAGGTAACCTATAATAATGGATATGACAATGAGTTTCCTAATTAAAAAACATACAAGATAGTTGAGAACTTATAAAATAACAAGTTAATTGAGTGAACTTCATACAATCAATCACAATCATGTAAGTGATCTTGCAATTCATGATGATGGAAACAATCAGACCATTTAGGAATTCATTAACATCATGAACAATTAATACATCTAGTCAACCATGATTACAAAATTATTCAAGAACTCTTTCATGAATCATACAAAACCACATATCGACCAATAACATAACAAGCATAGTCATCATCCATAAATCAAATATGCATAAATGATTATACTAATAGGAATCAGTTAGATTAGTTAGAAACTGAAGAGGGGACTTCGACTCTCCACCCAACCATAGCCCAACTACACTTCAATATTTCTTGCAGTTGACCACCCCCAAGCCAAATCCAAAGTCTGAGGGGATACTTGCATAAGGGAAACTGTAATATCCCAGCTAGCCTTCATGGCATATCTAAATTATTAACTTAAAGTCAATTATTAGCCTACTCCTAATTGGTTAATATCGAGAGTGTGTTAGGGTTTTTGAAATAGGTTGAAACTACCTATGATCAGTTTTGAACCAAGAATTGGTTATGGATAGACTGGTAATTACCATATGGCAACCATATTGGGGGATCCGAGAATATGATTCGGGGGGAAGCCTTTTTTAGGGTAGTGTATTTAGTAGAAATCCATTCACAGTTTCTTTGGGAAGGCATGGATTAATATATTTATATGTATATCAAATTGGTTAGTGATGGCACATGGGGTGGAATCTCGGTTCGACGTGCACTAGTTCACTGGATGGTTGTGCCTTGGCTCATTGTGGAAGACTGGATACACAGATTCTCTAAACCCTGGCCCATTGGCTAGCGATACAAACTAAAATTGATGGAGGTCACTAGGTCGTTGATCCTTGGTGAGTTGTGCAAGGTATTATTACTTGTTTTCATTCCATAGGGTTGTTGTATTTAACGATTGAAAGTCTCTGCAAATACAAAATATATTCCAGAGGTAGATATTAGCTATGACAGCTTTCATGGTCAAACAATGGAAGAGGTGCATGTGATAAATATATATGGCTTTATTTTCATTGGTCAGAAGACTCCCATGAATGTTCATAGGTCTTTTTCATATCCCTATGCACCATATGATAATGACATGCCTTGAAATATTCTAGAAGGATTACCATGTTCATCTTATAACCTCTACAATAGAGAAGGATATGAAGTTGAGTGATGGTATGGGAGCAAAAGGGAAACATGTTCATAGTTGCAACTTAATGGAGAAGAAGTTGTTCTTGAAAAAGTTAAGTGATTATGACAAAATCTTGAAAAAATTAATTGTTTATTTTTTTATTCCTAGAAGAAATATAAGATGTGTTTATGTGCGTAGTTATATTAGCTATATTATTTGAAACATAATGTGTTTATGCACAAAATAATATTTTACTTGAAGAGAATATTTTACTTGGGCAATATCCCGAGTGGTTGGGACGGTACATTATTTGCCTCCCCACCCAGGTTCGACCCACGAGATACATGTTAGCATTGTCGTCTATTGACGCAACAATTGTAAAAATCTTGACATATGATACTATAATGCTTCTTCCAAGGAGATGATCCCCTTTAAAAATTTATATGCATATAAATAATGGTTATCTTGCTAATTTCTATGAAAAAGAATAAGTTTTTATAAATAAAAAGGAATAATATCCAAGTGAATATGTGTATAAATATACATAGACATAATAACTATTACATTAAGTTTCTTAAAAAAGAGTATGTGTTACACACGTAAATAATAGCTAATATGATAAGGGAACCTATAATTGCATGCATTAAGAAAACACCCTTTGTACACTACTTCTATCTATATGACAAAATAACTCATATAAGAACTTGTATTATGCAATTTTCCATTATTTTGTAAATGAGACTATTTACTTAGATGTAATCTTGCCCACTCTTCTCCTGTAGTTATTTAAATCTTTGAGTTTCATTGAAACACTTAGAAATTTTGAGAAAACTTTGGGAATTTAGTGTATTGCATGAAAATAAATATTGATAAATATAAGGCTTATTACATGAAGATCATTTATGTGCAATAAATGGTGAATCACCTGGAAAAAATATCTATGTGATACAACATTATCACCATAGAGTAGACCTTAGAACTTAGAAGGATATTGAGGAAGTTTGTGTACATATCAAGGGAATTTTGTTGCAGTCCGATGTATCACACCAAAAATATATATGGGTGCTATACTCAACAATGCTTCGAATTTTTTTAGAACTTGATAAAATTTTCATATTGTAGGAATTCATTTTTCATGTGGTACAATATATGTATTTCATGTTAATACTTTCCAAGTGACACAAACGTTTGCCCCATCTTGTTGCATTAAATCAAAGGAAAATTTGGAGACAGGTAATGTCTTCCACTGAAGTAATCTTCAATGCAATGCTCAATGGAAAATTTACCCATCTTTTGAAACCTTAAAATAACTCATTTTGACACACTCAAACAAACTTATATCGATGAGCTAAAAATAACTTTGGTACATTGATAATAAAAGTGGCTATGCCATCTCCACTAGTATGTGTTATGTCATGTCAGCTAGGGGTGCCATGTCAACGTTTTAACGTAGTAAAAAGGAAATGCATGAGAACTTCCTAGGGCGATGACTTCTTGCCCCAAGACTAGAATTGAGTAAGATTACAATTGTTGGAAATATCATGAAGGGTATAATTTGAAAGTAAGCTTAGAATGGGTATTAGAGGTATGTTTGTGAAAATTGAATTTGATGGAAAAAGGGGAAACTTTTCTACACCCCACTAGCGTAATAGCATTTAGGGGCATGTATTTGACAATTATTATGGACATGAACATAGGATTTGGTTATATCGATGACATGGATTACATCAAATTTCTCCCATACTATATTACAAGGGAAATACCTTCTAGCGGAGGTTGTAACGGAGGTTTTTAGTGTTTTAAAATTGGAAAATTTTGTCAAGAAACCACCTCTACAACATCCATTTGTGGTAGAAGATGTTTTAGTGGAGATGACAATAGAAATTCATCACAACTAAAAAAACCTGGGTGACTAATGAGGAGCTCAAAATTTGCCAAAAATTCAATGTTGTCAGAATGGTGTGGAACATGAATGAATGCGTAGAGCTTGTCATTATAAATCCAACGATGTGAATGATAGTCAAATATGATCTCGTATGCAAAAGTTAGAGCAATTCAAAGTCTAGGTTTGACTTGGACACATACCAAGATTGGATGACATGCCAAAGGTCCTAGAAAATGGGGAAGTGCCAAGTGGCAGGTTGCCATTGGGTCCCGCATATCGCATATCAGGGAAAAAACAGTGGTCACGGCTTAATAATTGGCCCCTAGAAGTGTCAATTTGTAATTTGCAATATTGCATATCATATATCGAAGGATTTAAAGAATCGGCCCTCGGAGTAGTCAAGGTTACGATGTGATATATCGCAATTTCAGAGTCGCATTGTAATTTGCGATAATCACAATCACATATCACACCAGCACCCCTCCGATATATATGTTACTGAGGGCCTCTGCCAATGCGATTTGTGGACACGATATCATTTCAGAGTTGTAGTTTATAACTCGTCAGGTCCATCGAATCGCAATCACACTTGTTCACCCAGTTCATAGTTTGTCAGCACATAGAACTCCGTGGATTGCAAATTTCGATGGGTTTTGGACCCGATATTTTATACATTGTATTTAATAATCCCGATGGGTTCGTAGAGTTCCCAATGTAAGGGTCTGTACACCGATGGAAAACATCGATTGTGATTTGCGACAGAGCTGCGAAATCGTTTCCTTTTCTGTCATACCAACCACTTTGTATGTGACCACTCAACCTTAATTGTGAGATAGGCAGGGAAGATGGTGGGACCACCGATTTCAGCAGAACTGCCAAAATTAACTCCAGATAATGAATTTAACTGGCAGTGAGCCAGATTTGGAGGAGAAAATTGTGGAAACTCTGACCAAAGTCATATCTAAGGAAATTTTCGACCAAATAGGATGCAAAAAGAGGCTAGATAACCATATTTTAGCATTCTGAACTCATTGAAATAGGTTTTAGGATAAAAGAAGCACTTTTGGATAGGCTTTTTGAAAAGTGAAGCTTATGGGTGCCATGGTCAACCAGAGTGTTGATTTAGTTGATGGAGGAGTTTGAAGATGGAGATGACCTTGCAAGGGTCTTCCAGCCTCCATGTGCTTTCTGCAGTAGCCATTACATTAGTGTTGTAGCTTTATTTCTTATTTTCTCTATATGTGTTTTGGAGAAGAGACTTGTTTATGTACTTCAAGTGGATTGTGGTACTGTTTATGCTCTTTGAAGTTGGATTATGGGGTCTTGGTGTAAGATGCATGTTCTTTCTTAAGGTTTACACGTTTGACTGTAGGTTAACATGTGTATGGAGTGAAAACTTTTACAGAAGTTGTTTCTTTGAAGGAGAAACTAGCCATTCCATTTCAACAGTTTATGTACTCTTTTTTGTAGATATTGAGCATAATGAGAAGGGGTCATGCCTTTAGAGCTGATCCAAGGAGATGTAGCCTAGGAGGGGTGAATTCCTTTAACAATGGTTAGTTTATTATTGATTGATGCATGCTTCCATTCAGTGTTTTGGTTTCATGTTTTAAGTTTTCGTCATGAAACTAACTTAAGTAAACACACATAAAATTCATGTTTTTTACTTGCTATTTTGGAGTACAAACCTCAAGCATGTTTTTATATTCTGATGAGGATCTTAGCACAAAAATCTAATATTCCAAATTTAGATCAAGTTGGTATTAGAGAATAGGTTTTTCTTTGTGCAAGTAGGAATTGGTTGTTGTTTGCAAGTGAATATGTCTTGAAGCTCAAAGTGAGGAGAAAGCTTTGGAAAGGAGAGAAAGATTGTTACAATCTCTACCACCAAGTTCTACCTCAAATTGCAGTAGAAGCTTCAAGCAAACCATGTCCCAAAGAGGAGAGCATGCAAAAATGTTAGAGGATGTGAAGGATTTTAGAAAGGATTTCTTAGACATGGCAGAAATGGTGAAAATCCTCTATGAAGAGAGGAATACCAAATTTCACGGTGAAAGCTCTAGACCTCCAAGAGGAGAATGTTCTCCAAGGGAAGAAGGTAACAAGAATGGTGATGAACTACCATCTTCTCCACAATCTTCATGTTTTTCTACAACTCTTATTCAAGATGATAGTGTAGAAAGTCCCTAAGAGAAGGTAGATGGACAAGTTTGTACCTTTTGTCCATATGATGTGGAAGATGAGGTTCCATCTGTAGGTTTTAACCCCATACAGAAATTACCTGCATACGAATTGTTGGGTTGTGTTATATTCTTTCCACATAGTTAACAAGGGGTTTGAGGGGTACCCGTAACCCCACTTTATGGAGTCCAGGGCAGCGCCCCAGAAAATTTTGGTTTTGTACCCTATGTTAGGTTGGGCAGACCCACCTATGGTTTTGTGCATGATTTTCGCACATGTTTTTTGGACGCGATGGTTTTCGGTCCATGGTATTGGATGCGATGGTTTTTTGGTCCATGGTATTTGACGTGATGGTTTTCGGTCCATGGTATTGGATGCTTCGGCATGTATAAATATGTATTGTAACATTGAAACATAATGAAAAATCAAGTTGGTAGTCTCGGTTTTGAGATCCAGTGGGAAATCTCTGTGTATATGTGTTTTATGTGTTATGCTCTCGCATTTTTATTTTTCCTGTGATTAAGAATTCGTATGCAGGTAATTTCTGTACGGGGTTAAAACCTATACTGGAATATGAAGAGACTCACACCAAATCGGTCTCCTTTTGATCCAAGGAATGAAGTCACAGTTCGATTCAACTAGCACATATTGCTACACTACGCACCATTACTCGTGGATTTTCATCATAAATTGTTGTCATCCTTCATTCTTAGTGCTTCTCTTCATCATGTAGTCCATAATCAAAAGTGAAATTATATTAAAGAAATATATCAAAGTTCTTTGCACAGGCACGCTAGATGCACTTTTAAAATTCAACCGGAATGCTAGAAATTGTGTCTCTACATGCCCCACCCTTCCTTTCAGTGATTCCCACTACCATTCCTTAGAAGATCAAGTGGAAATAGAGCACCGACATAAAAAACCCACTTTCAAGCCTACAATTTTCCACCTCCTTAAAACTACACAGCGAATCAATGCTTCTTCATCGCATGGTATTTACACATTATTCAACGTGTTTATTCCTTGCAACATGATATATTGGAAGAAGGGCCCTTGGATGAGAGAACTCGTGGAGGGAGTCAACATGCAGAGCAATAGAGGTGGTATCCAAGCACATATTGTGGAATGGTATAAAAAAACGGGAGAGAATAGGCATTTTAACACAGTAGTGCAGAAGCGTTTGAAATGCTTCTGAGAGGTAGAAGAAATGTTAGAACTAATTATTTATGACACAATGTATTCCGACCCAAACAAATGAATACAACCCTTCAAGGTTCAGTGTTTAATGCACAAGAAACATGTACTCTATATGGTTCCACTCTCAACACAATACACCACTCAATGATTTTTATATACCATAAAAACTTCAAAACATATACCAGTTCAATGACTTACAAGGCCATAAAAAACTCACCACAACATTTAATCAAACACAATCGTATTCTCAGCATTCACTTTGGGCATCGTTCACCATGGTTCTTGGCTAAGTTTCAAGAATTCACCCTTTGTCGTAGCCATACGCACCATTCAACACATATATATCACTTAGAGAGCTTGGGCTTTGGTTCACAGTGGTGGAGGTTATTCTCTCTAACTTAATTTCCTCGACTTTGTGCGATATGGATTAAATCCTCAGATATTCTTTTGCGCCCATTGCTTTCAACGTTTCAAAGCTACTCTGTTTGGGACTCGAGAGTAAATTCTTGGCGATGTAATCTATTCATGTGAATGTGGAATGGAGAAAGAGTGCACAACTTCTATTGGTTTGCAGGAGTAGAGAAAATGGTAGTTACATGGCAGAGATCATCGCTGAGAAAATGGAAGTTACATGGCAGAGATCATCGCTGGAATTTAGTTGATAAAAAATTCATGAAATGAAAAACTGATGGTAGAACTGACATGTACATAGAGGCCACAGAACAAGTGGCTCAAATTTGGGCAGGGCATGAGTATGCCTACTCTGATACCATGTTAAACACATACATGGCGAAGGAATAATATGAAAGATAAACATTGAATTGCATATCTTGTTCACAATGATACATATTTATAATACATAGGAGTGACCCTTGGTTTCGTATTCCAAGTGGTCCCTTGGACTCCCTTTAGTTTTTCAACTTCCACACCAACCCTTAGAGGATTAGGTGTCCAACAGATTCTATAGACCCTTTCTTAGAATTTGCAGGTTTCTCATTGACAATTAAGTTTTTCAAATGTACATCACCTATGTCAATGACTTGTTTAGCTAACTCTCAGTTGCTTCTAAGCTTGATTTTATATTGTAGCTTGTTTTTTGGCCTAGTGTGCCTATTACCCGGTTTGAGAATCTTAGGTACTGGTTTCATTTCATCTATTATTGGCTTCTTTCCCTTTAAATCTTCAAGAATAGATGTGTCTGTAGGGGTTTTCTCTAAGGGTAAAGTTGAAAAAGTAGTGGAGCCAATGTCATCTTCTGGGCTTCTCAACGATGTAGGCTCTGGCTTGTGAAGCCGAGAACTCTTCCTTTGATAGACCTTGGGAGTTTTTGGGGCAGTTGAAGTAGATAGGGCTTCTAATTTTCATACATGATGGGAGTCTGAATACGAACTTGAGACTGATTCTTATTCATCCTCCTGATAGTTTGGATTCTGCCTCTTTTCCTTCTTGTAGGTTGAGGCTAGAATCCTCCCTAGAAAAGGAAATGGTTCCAATTCTGCCTAAGCTTAATCAACTTGCTTTCTATCAAAAGTTTCATTAGTTCCTTGTGATAAATAAAATGTGAAGTAGAGTTACACCTAGCCCTATACCTAGCAATCATGTGTTTGAAGCTTTCTAAAAAGTAGAAGCATGGATTGATCCTAATCTTCCCATCTAAATGTGTTAAGAAGCAAAAATGATACAAATTGAATCTATTATAATGACCCTCAAAAGTAAAATACTATTGGAAAAGCTACAGGGGAGCATACAATTTATCTTGTATCTAATCTTTTTGAACCCCAACCTTCCAATTTTCTTTTCTGTGCTCTTCCTTGAAGAAAGATGGAATGTCTATGCCTGCTAGAATATGGCTATGAAAAACCTTGTCATTGTCCATGGGAAAAGTTGTGGCTTTGAAAATTGTGTGCTTTGTGACTTCAAATGTTAGACCACCAACTTCTACACAACTCCCATCGAAACCCACTGCAAATGATTGAGCTACCAAATCGTGGTAGTTGGAACACTAATATAAGAACTGACTCCACCTTACCTTCTGAAAAAATGTAGGAGATAAGGATAGAAATTGAATAGCTCCAACTCTTTAGGTTCAATTCGGTCTAGCATGCCTCCCTTTCCCATTTTGGTTAGTACTATCCACGAGGTTCGATGTTGTGTCCCCACAGTCGAAATAACTTCAATTTCCAAGTGGAGAACTCAGATAACTTACAAATATAACTACCTACAGGATATGAGGTGCAAGATATAGTGAATCAACATGTGTCAAGTTAAACTTAACATCACGTTTGATCATGAGTGTGAATCATGATCAATACTTACATGAAATTGATTACATAGCACCTTTAATCATTACATAAGGTAAGCACGATAAAATTCGTACTTTACCCTTTCAATCATAACAAAGATATGTGTGCTCAAAATATCGATGTTGATGTGGTCAACATAGTCAACACTTTAAATATTAAAAAAAAAACTTAATCACTGAAAATTGACCTGTCGGAAAAATGAGAAAATAATGTTATCCTCATTATTTGTGATATTCACTTTCTAACTATATCGGGTCTCAAAACATTTCTAGGAGTATCACCCTGTTTATTACAACCTTAAATGATGACAATGCGACTTAAACGTTTTATAAAAAATACAAAAATGAAGTTTTTGAGTACTACTACCTCCCTCTCAGAGGGTCACTTCTCCTCCCCTCCGCAATGAAATAAATTTGACACACATACGATCGAACAATCACCAGGGACACCCCATTTCTTTTCAAAGGCACATTTTCACTCCTCTTTCTTGTTGTTAGTTACAACCAAGGCATATATTTAAGATAACTGGAAACCGATCCATATTCCGGATGGGACTCATATCCCAAATGGTGTGAGGTATAATTAGGACCACATATTGGGGAGACCCCTTGAATGTAGGTGGGTCCAACACCGTTAATAGGTCCATAAAAAAATTTGTCAAATAATGCATATTCCTTCTCTACTTAGTTCAACCTATTGGCAGACAAAAATACATTTTTCCCCACTCAATGTCTTTGACAACCACAAGTTTATTATTTCATTTCAATCTCCTATATAAGGAAAAGTAACTTGCAACCTTCAAGCCAAATGTCATCCTCCTCTATTTCTTTGTGATGCTCTTCAAATAGAATCCATAACCTACAAATAAGACCCAAGTGATGGCACACAATTTTATTCCCTTTCCTTAAACCTCAGACCCTAAAAACTCAAATTTAAAAAGAAATAATACAATCCAAAAACAAAATCAAACCTAGTAAGGATTAGATTATGGCCAAAATGACAATACAAATTAGATTTGGTTGTGAACACGATAAAAGGATATGAGAGAAGAAAAGGTCATGAACGAATGTAAGAATGGCTGAGAAATATGATGGGTATATATAAATGCCATTTTACAAATAAATTGGTAAATAAATTAGTTCCATAAAAACATGTTTAATAAGCAAAGGAATTAGGTTTGATCTTTTAGCTTCATCACATAAAAATAAAACTCATGGAAACAATGTAAAACAAGAATAGTTCAAGGAGTAGGATGTTTATCAAGAACAAGAATAAGAACAAAAAGCACAAATGACATTTCAAACTGTGAGAAGACAAAATAGGAAAATATAAGTTATTTAAATATGAGAAAATTACCTGAAATGCAATATTCATTCCACCTAAAAAGCTTCAAATGATTCATAATTTACACTCTTATAGCTAGATAATGTCAAATCCAAACCTCAACTTCAAATATCTCCAAGTCATCCAATGATGAGCTCTGCAAAATGATAGAATAGGGAACCCATTAGGAAAATAAACTCTTTGGGTAGAATTTTCATAAGCTCTTGAGCTAGCTACTCTCACGAGACAAATGAAACCACCACAATCTAAATTTGAAATGGAACTGATGTTGAATCTTAGAAGCCTCATCCTGAGACAGTAAAATGTTATGAATTTTTCCTTTCATGTTTTTTATGATAAAAACCCTATATTAGAAAGAAACTCAAACCCAATACGGTAATTTCCAAAATGATATTAGCGATAACACAAATTTTCCACAAGTAGTTGAGTGTTTGGATATATTGGCTATAAAAATAATAGAAGGTAGTGAAAAAGAAGCAGAAGGATCAACGAGTGGAAGATTAAACGTTAGAAAGGATGCAACTTTCTCTACAAGCTGCCACCTACAATTAATTAATGAATACCATTGATCTCATTGCTCGTTTTGGAAGTGACAAAAAAATCTAACGAATTTTTTGTTTTAATACAATAGACCCATACTTTTATATATTAAACTTATATTATTTATATTGTCAAATCCAATCATGCTAGGTGTCAAATTTCTATTTAATTTTATTGTTAATTTTCTTTTACTAAATGTCATGTCTAACCATACGTAATTATCCTCATCAACCTTTGCAACCAATCAAAAAAATAGTTTCTTAATTTTTGAAAATTCTGAAAAATATTTTTTTAAATTTCAAAAAATAAATTTAATGAAAAATATCCAAAAACATTTGAAAACATCAAACAATTTTTTCATTAGAAACAAAAATCGAAGTAGTTTGACTAAAAATCCATTTGTGTATTCCCTGCTATGGCAAGGAAAAATAAAGTAGAATTATGAAATGTATCTTAAGTATATACACACACACACGTGTGCACACACACAAAGGGTTTACAATAAAAATACATATGCAATGAAGCAACAAGTATATAAGAACAAAATAAATTCAACATGCAATACTGAAATAATCATACACTTTTTCAACAATGGAAATTCAATGAATTCCTATTAGTGCACAATAAAATAAATATGTGATGTGCTACATACTTAATATATCATACTATATCAAAGTACAGATAATGTACATAATAAATGAGCATGGAACATAACTCCGAAAGATATAATAGAGATGGATTAGACAATAAATCTTTAAATAATGGGAGAAACTCCTCCAAAATCCTCAATACATTCATATCTCCAAATCACATGTTCCTATATTCATATATTGAAAATGACCTTATTAACCTCTAGATTACCAATGTTCATTTATTCCATATGTATGTCCCTAGTTTAGGTCAACCCTTATTACATATACAATTTCCTTCATTCTACCCACATTTGGGTTATGTCATATTATTATCATGCAAAAAGATTTGTTCTCAAATATTTGTAGTTAAGGATTTTACATGTGATGAAACCAAATAATAGGATTTCCTTATATTTATGTTGTCCTATTTCCACTAATGACGATCCATCTATCAAAATTCAATTCCTTAAAAGTTAATATTTGATACTTAGTTGTTCCATAGTTTTCTTTCCTTTAATTCCTGTCTTATTGTTTTAACTTCTCCAATTTGTTGTAGGTACTAGTTTCTAATGATATCTTATTAGATAGGGGTTCTTTCATGTCCAACTCCATGATTGTTATCGATTATTCCATCTTTTTCCTTGATAATGTCAATATATATCTTCTTATATTTCTTGAGTCACATGCCACTATACTTAACTCATCCAAAGTCTTTAGAAGGATCCCAATCACCCTAGGTGTTAGTAGTAAGCTACCTTGTGGTATATAGGGTGCATTTTTTTGGAGAAAATATTTTCTTTAAAACAAAAGTCTCTCGAGAAGCTAAATTTATCCCCTACAATGGGTCACTCCATCTTTCACAAAACTTATGAACAAGATAGGTGTCATTTTTCTAAGGCATGAAAAAAGACATATATACTTTTGTATTTAAATGGCATGCTTGTCAAACGAACAATGGTAAGACAATGGAGGTCCCAGGGAATTATTGACACTATCTAGACTAACATTTCCATGGATTTTATGATGGACCTCATGAATACTAGCAACAACTTGGTCATCATGGTGGTAGTTGAGTTCCTTTACAAATATGCTCAATTTTATGCACTATCCCACCCAGTTATCCCTTCACAATTTCCAAAGATTTCATAGATCACATTTTCAAGTTGCACGACATGCACACTTCCATTATGTTAGATTTTCATCCCATGTAAACTAACAAATTCTATTAGGAATTGTTTAAATTACAATTAACATAGTTAAACTTATCATAACTTATCATCCCCAAACTAATGGGTAAATGGAAGTACTCAACAAGTTTTGGGAAAACAATTTTAGATTCTTTAGTTTAGATAGGTAGCATCGATAGGTAAATTAGTTATTCCTTATAGAAACATGGTGTAATGCCACTTATCATGGTTCTACTACAATATCACCATATGAATTTGTTTATGACCTCCTTCCCCTCCACACCACCCCCCCGCCCCCAACCTTAATGGCTTGTATTTACCAAGAAAATCCAAGGTTCAATAAGTGGATCACACACTTAAGGATAATATTATTCTAGCTAAAAATAAAATGAAGCAATAGGTTGACTATCATTTTTCTAAGTTTTCTTTTGTTGAAGGGGGCCAAGTGTTTCTTCGTCTTCAACCTTGTAGGTGAACTTGTCTGAAAGACAATGACCATCAAAAGATCATTATTATCACCTAAAAAGTGTTCACTTGTGACATGTTAAGCCCCAAATAGCCTCATGTTAACCCTAAAATCCTTTATTAAGTCCTCAATATTGAGTTATTACATTTATATTATTATAATATTATGCAACCTAGAACCTTTCATTGTACCTTTAGTCTCCTATATATATACCAAGAAGGCCTATTCTTAGGATGATCAAATATTTTCTTATACATTGTATTCATTATGAAAGGAGGTTTTCCCCTTGAAGTAGACTACAATTATTAGATTCTTATAATTTTCAATGCACGTGGTTCATAACATTTGGTATCAAAGCTATGATCCTATGATTTTTCTACTTTAAATGAATCATCGTGGTATTTTTAGTAAAAAAATTTCCTAGTATGCTTCAAAATATGAAACTTTGATTTGATTGAGGAAGGATCTAGAAGTACATTGATAAAAAATATTAGATTATTTTTCACTATAAATTAAGTATACACTATGGAAATTACGATTTGTCAATAATTTGAAAATCAATATCAAACACGTGATCTTGGCATGTTCACTATACCATTTTTGTAGGAAGCTTCAAACAATTAAATTTTCCGCTGATTGGGGAGAGAATAAGAAGTATATTTGATAAAAAGCTGATATTCTAGTTCACTGTAGTTTTGGAGATATACTCCATGGAAATTAAGGTTTGTGAATGATCCAAAAATCAATTTCAAACAAGTGATTTTGGAATTTTCACTATAACATTTTTTTAGGAAACTTTAGAATGTGAAACTTTTAAGATACTTGTGAGAGGTTCTTATGTAAAGTTGATAAAAAAATGTAGATTTAGTTTCACTACAGTTCTAAAGGTATACCTTGTGGAAGTTCTGGTTTGTGAATAGCCATGAAATTAGTTTTAAAGGAGTAATATTGGATTTTTTGCTATAACTTTCTCCTAGAGAAGTTTTTGACCATGGAATTTTTATGGATATGAGGAGACATCCTAAGGTACTACAAATAAAAAGTTAGAATTATATTCAAAAAATTGGACACATGGAAGCTATACAATTTCTCTCTATGGAAGAGGCAAAAAATCAAGAAGTTTTGGGAAAGTTACCATAACTTTCACTTGGAATATCAAGTTTTGGTCAAATCCATGGAATTGTAGAGAAGATATATGAGATTACCATATGGAATTTAAAAGGGATCGAATTTTAGAGATTTATTAGGAACACAAATTAGGGTTTTGAAAGGTACATAACCTACAATTAGCATAACTTTCGATGGGAAGATCTATTTTTGGTGATTTAAAATTTGTGATAAAGAGGAAAAATAGGAGCACTATTATTTTTCTCATTTTGATACTAAGGGTGTTTCAAAATACACTTCAACAAATAAAAACCAAAATGTCTCTCCTATGACTCAAGGACAAAGAGGATAAATTTCTCACTATATTGATGAGATGGAAAGGAAATGGATGAGATAGACAATAAGATCGAAAATAATATGGAATATTTGAAAAAATTATGTCCACCCTCCTCTTACACAACCAAGAGGAGAACCATTCAAAAGGAGATATCAAAATGTGAGCAAATCATGAGAATGTGAAGGAAATGAGAATCAATCCCAAAATCATTATTTTTCATCACCTTAATATCCATCATACTCCATGTCCTAACCTCACTCAATTAATGAGATTAAAACCTTAGAAAATGGATGAAATAGGAGCAAAGAGGCCATGTTTCAATTGTGAGATAAAGTACAGTAAGGGGTATAAATACCATGGCAAGAAATTATTCTAGATAGATTGTGAAGAGGAAGAAGATAAAGAATCAGAACCATCACAATATCTAAAGCTAGGAGAGACTACTCTATTAATATCTCATCATACATTGGTCAACATGAATATTCCACAAACCCTCAATATAGAAGGATATATTAAAAATAAAAAGGTAACAATGTTGATATATTTAGGTAGTACCCATAACTTCATCAAATAAGAATTGGAAAAACTTCTCAATTTCTTTGTCTTTCCAGCACCAAAATTTCAATTAATGATTGTAGACAAAGGTAACATGAATTGTTCAATAAGTTCCATAGTATTAAGTAGAATATGGGGGAGTATTTATTGGATTTTCCCATGATTGCAATCCAAATGGGTGGTGTTGATGGTGTATTAGGGTCCATTGGTTACAATCATTGGGACAATGGCCCTTATTTTTAAAGATATTTTCATGATATTTTCCTCAAAAGGAAAGGAAATTTGAGCTTAGAGGCATCCAAAGGAAACCCTATAAAGTGATAATCTCTAATATCATGACAAAATTACTCAAAAATAAACACTATCAAATAATTTCATAATTGTGTTCATTATGTGTTTAAACATCTATATTTTCTACTCCATTATATCTCCAAAAAGTTATCAATAAGAATGCTCAAGTATTTGGAGAGATTCCTAAGAGTCTTCCACTTGCTCAATATCATCACCATGTTATTCATTTGCAATATTGAGGTGTACCACCTAATATTAGGCCTAGCAAATATCCATATGCATAAAAGACAAATATTTATTGTATGGCTCAATAAAGGTTAGTGCATGACATCATTCAACCCAACCAAAGTTCTTTTTCTTCACTAGTGGCGATAGTTATAAAAAAAGAAGGGTTCATGGCATATGTGTCCATATTACTGATAGTGCAAAAAACCGGTAGTCAAAGATAAGTTTCATATTCCTATCATTGTTGAACTATTAGACAAATTTCTTGGAGCGCTTTTATTTACTAAGTTGGATCTCTATTTAGTATGTCATCAAATCATAATGAGGAAAGAAGACATTCCCAAAACAACCTTTAGAACACATGAAGGTAACTATCAATTTTTTGTTATGCCATTTGGACCTACTAATGCACCTTCAACATTTCAAATCTTAATGAATTGCATTTTCAGACCCTTCCTTAGAAATATTATGTTAGTATTTTTTTTGATGATATACTAATCTAAAACAAATCTTGGGAATTATCATGCACACCATGTTGACATCGTCTTGACACTATTGGAAGAGAAAAATCTATGTGCAAATCCTTCCAAATGTGCCTTTAGGGTTCAAGAAATCGAATATTTGGAACATATTATATCTCATGAAGGTTTCAAAGTGGATCCTAACAAAATCAAAGCTATGATGGAATCGCCAATCTAAAAGACCTTGAAGAAACTTAGAGGGTTTAGGATATTACTATAATTTTGTCAATAATTATGGTCAAATAACAACACCTCTAACAAAATTATTGAAGAATGAAGAATTTCATTAGACTCAAGAAGAAACCAAATATTTCGAAAACCTTAAATTGGCTATGTGTAAAACTCTCATCCTAGCAACACTTGACTTTACAAAAACCTTCATTATAGAGTTTGATTCTTGAGGCCATGTCATTGGTGCAGTTATCATGTAAGAAGGACAGGCCTCACCTTTGAGAGTTGTGAACTTAAAGATAATAACTTACTCAATGCCATGTATGAAAAATAAATGATGGTCATACTACATGAAGTTAAGGAATGGAATCCATATCTAATATAAAACACTTGAAAGTGAAAAATGATGATGATAATTTGAATTACTTGAAACAAAGACCATCTTTAGAAGAGAAAAAAATGGGTTACAAAGATGCTAGGTTATGACTTTGAATTATCCACAAAATGGAAAAATAAAATATGGTGGAAAATTCACTCTCAAGGAAAGAGGAAGACAAAAAGGATTTATTTTGCACTATTTTCATTTGAAAATCTAACTGCGTGGAAGAAGCAAGGTTAAAATGGCAGCAAGATGAGAAAGTATGCAAGATCATTCAAATACTATGTGAGAACATCGATGCAGTAGAAAAATTTATGTGGAATAATTATTTGTTGTGGTATCAAGATATCTTATTCTTATGTTAGAATTCTCAATTCAAGCATAAGGTCCTTTTGGAATTACGTAGTTCTCTTGTAGGAGGAAAATTAGTTTTCTTAAAAGCATACCATAGGATCAAGAAAGATTTTATTTGGGAATGTCTTAAATCATATGTGAAAAATTTTGTGGCTATATGTGTCCATATTCCAATAGAATAAGGGATAGACAACCTAGACTTGGGGATCCTACAACCATTAGCCATACCAAGCTAATGTTAGGAAGAAGTTTCAATAGATTTTATTACATGTTTACCCAAATTTGAGGGAAATAATTTCATTATTGTAGTGACAGATCTAATGAAAAAGTATGCAAACTTTTCTCTCTTTCTCATCCTTTCAAGGAAAGCAAAATTTTAGAAGCATTCATGGAAATAATCCAAAATCTACATGGAATCCCAAAGATTATTATAAGTGACATATATTAGATTTTCACTAAAAAAATTTGGACTAAATTATTTTTTTGTTTGGGTACTAAATTGGCTCACAACTAAAGTTACCATCCTCAATCTGATGGATAAATTGAGATTGTGAATAAATTATTAGAAGGTTATATGCACTTTTTTTCCTCTGGTAAAAAAATGTAATCAATCAAGTGGCTTTCCTTAGAAAAATTATGGTAAAAAACATAATTATTGCACTTTATGGATGTCATCCTCTATCGATCACATCACCCATTAAAGGGGTGATAAAGGTTCAAGTAGTGGAGGACAACATACGACACCGACAAAAAATTATCAAACTATTGAAGGATAACTTGGTTATAGCACAAAATAGGATGAAACAAGAAGTAGATCAACATCATAGTGAAATGGAATTTAAAGTGGTAGATTGGGTATTTGTGAGACTACAACCATATAAATAGATGTCCCTCGAGAAAAAAAGAAGGATAATAAATTAGTACTGAGGAATTATGGCCCCTATAAGGTGTTGCATAGGAGTGGAAGTACAAATTACAGATTGGATTTGCCTCCATCTTCACGTGTACACCTATATTTCCATGTTTATTTATTAAACAAGGTAATTAGTGACAAAATCCTAGTCCAAACTATTTTACCAAATACTAATGAAGAAGGGAAAATCATACTAGACCCATAAAATATATACGAAAAAAGGCTTAAACACTTGAAAAATTGAGTAATTAGTGAGTACCTCATCAAATGGAAGAACCTACTAGTGGAAGAGATGACATGGGAATTCTATGAGTTTCTTGTTCAAAAACCTCCACAATTAGTCAAGTTTTAAGGACAATGCTTATTTGAAGGGGAGGGGCATGTTAAGCCCTATATAGGCCCCATGTTAACCAAAAAATCCTTATGAAGACCTAGGTATTGAGTTATTACATTTCTATTACTATATTGTTACGTAGGCCATAACCATTCATTGTACCCTTTGTATCCTATATATACTAAGGAGACCTAGTCTTAGGATGATAAAACCTTGTCTTTTACATTGTATTCATTGTAATAAAAGGACATTCTCCCCCAGAGGCGAACTATAATTATTATATTCATATGATTTTTAAGGCACATGGTTCATAACATGAAATTTATACACGTTCATTGAAATACACCATCAAACAATATGGTTTCCTCCTATTTCACCACATTTTCCACCTCCACTAAACCTTTGAATTTTTTTGAGATAATGTATTTGGACCCATGATAGATATTGTACATTATTAGTGACAATTAGTATAGGTTTTTCACTAATGAAGTGACTTTTTTTATGGATCTTGAATGAATGTAACTATTGATGCTACCCTAAAAACCGACACTAGCCCGTAAAAACCACAAATTTGAATATTTTTGACTGAAATGTTTTAGAAAGGGAAAGTAGTTATACTTAGATTTTATAAACCCTAATAAATATTCTTATGTTTGATATGATTAATTAAATAATCTATGTTATTACCATGTCCAGGGGATTTAACCATTTTTTTCCTACAAGCAAAGGTTTGAGGACTTTCAATTCATCATCCATCCATTTATACTAAGTACATGATACCAAAATTATACCATACATGTTGAGGACTCCTTCCTCTTGGTAATTACTTTGGACCTTCATGTTATGTGCTCAGCCAACCAAGTAGGGAATCTACATACACTAAGGAAGCAAAAAACCCTCCCGAGGAGGAAGCTTTGAAGCCATATCTTCAACAAGTTTACTCCTCATGTGATTTCTTTGTAATTTCCTTTAGATATGAAAGTATTATTTGCATTCTTGTAAATTTTATATGTTTGTTTATGGTTGTAGTTTTTTTTTTTTATTTCTTTTCGCATGAGTAGACTAGGGTTCAAACCATTATTAAGCTTATTTATATAGTTGTTTTCATGTTCTATTTCCATTTTTATCTAGATCCAATTCACACATATTATATTCATATATTTTGTATTCCCTTGTTACAGTTATATAAAATTCACACTAAAGTGTTATGCTTCCTATCAAATCCTTAAATGTATCATACAAGTTACCTACACATTAACTCTTCTAATGCACCACAAGATCCATATAGTATTTTGTGTGTCCTCTTTAACAAAGTTTGTGGGATTGAAATGCATAGTTCAAATTAGATTTTAGGAGTTTGATGAAGAATGATCCATGTGGATACAACTAGAAGCAATACTAAACATTAGAGTGTTAAATATACTAGCACATTGTCTAGGAAGTCCTAATCCAATGGAATGATATGCAACCAAAGGATGTCACTTGGGATCCAAGACCAATTTTATAGAAATTTCCACACCTCTAGCCTTGAGGAAAGCATTTATTTTGAAGGGGGAGGACATGATAAGGCCCTACTCTCACCTCCCCACTTTGGGATGCTTATGAGTTAGTAAATTTGTTTACAAGACCATGTTCTTTGAATAAGGTATGTTAGATAGTTAGTGTGGAGTTACATAATGTAAATTGGTTTCCCTTATTAAATAAAGCCTATGAAGAAGTTGGTACTCATTCATGATGGGACCAAAAGTATTAAGGGTTTTACAATTAACACACTATTTATAGAGTTAGAAGGTTATGTAATGTTTTGTAAAGGATTGTTATTGTATTGGATCTCTACTCAAAGGAGGCCATTCCCTCAAAGAGACCCATGAAAATTTCTCTCTTTTGGAATCACCAATACAAGGGATTTATTTCATAGGTTTAATCTAATTATATGTTGTATTTCTTCTTCTGCATTTATATTTCTATAAATATTGTTCATGCTCTACCATTTTGACTAAATAGTGCATTAAATCCTCATCCATCTAAAACCCCACATTTTCTCCATAATAGGATCACCATCTCTTCCATTAGATGAAATAAATATTTAAAATTTTGTCATTATTGTAACTCTTATCAAAAACATTTAGGCACCAAAAATGGTTCTCTATATTTAGAAGTAAAAAACAACCACATTTTCAAATGTGCATAATCAATTTCTCATAGTTTTTCATTGTTTTTTCCATCTTACTTAAAAATAAAATTATCACAAGTTCTCACAAGCTTTTCTCGATGTGAACTCCATCCATTATTCTCATTTTTTCCAACATTTTCATCATAGAGGAAACATGAATAAATAACCTCACACTTCTTCTTGCAAGTTGAAAAGATTAGACAAAAAATACTTGCAAAATCAAAATCCATATTATTTTCCTTCTTCATTACATTTTCAACATTATCAACTATGACATTGATACTTATCTCTTATTAAATAATTCTACATTTTCATATGATTTTTATATTATCACGACTCTTCACAAAAGGTCCTTCTCTCTTCCTTTCAAATAACTATGATAACAAATAAAGAATAAAAAAATATAACTATGATATAAAAGACAGAAACATCACAATATAGGCATATACAATAACTATAGTTACAAAGCATCTTTAACATTGAAAAAAAGAAGTATTATTTTCTATAAAGTAGAATAGTATCTCTCTTTATGGGAGAATTGTGCCATTTCTTTTGTAGAAATAACATGAGAAATTGTGAAGCAACAAGTCCTTGCCAATAAACTATTACATATGTTTGAAAATCTAGACAGTTGACTCGAGCAAGAATGGAAGAGGTTGCTCCCTCATTCCCTTCGCCACTTTCTATCTTGTTGGGGCCCGTTGTCACTCATTCATATATACGTAATATGAATATAGTTCCCATCATATTACATATATAATGTAATGGATGAGTTTTAATGTGAATATTATAAGTGGGCAAGAGGTTGTGTTATCATGTGAGACATAGGGTGAGGAACGAACCTTATGCCCCTCTACACACAAACAAAATTATCCCCTATCTCTTTATCACTCAAGTGAATTGCTCTAAATCAATGTGCCTTTAAATTATCTTCAGGGAGGGTTCACATAACTCTCATAACAATTCTTGAAATTATCTTAAGGGTAGATGCATAAAATTGGGTTCACTAATTTAGAACCTAATTATAGCATTGGTTCACATACTTCATTTTCCAGACCATTGTTGGAATATTTTTCAGTCTACATCATGTGGGTTGTTATGTCATTTGTGTGTTACTTTAGTTTTAAAAAAACTGCCAACAATAATCTATATGCCTTCCATCATAGTTGGCAGTTGAAAATAGATATAGCTGTAGGATAAAAAGGTAATGGAATGCACCTTCTTTGACATCCATTTACAATGTTTTTCAACTAAAATCCAGTAAAATTTGGTTTTTCATTGATGGAATGGTGAAATCCAATTATCGAATGGTTTTGTAAACTCTAGTAGGAGCAAACTTATCTTCAAAGAGAAAATTACTCTAGAACATAATGCAAAAAATGAAAAAAAATAAATCAATACTTTCCAGCTTTAAAATTGAAAAAGAAAAATAGGAAGGGAATTGTGGTAACAAGACCTTTATAGCCCTAGCCCATTTACCTTAATAGGAAAAACATGAAAGAGTAATAATTTAGCACTATAGCCCTACCTATTTTCTTTAATGGGAAAACATGAAAGTGTAATAATTTAGCACTGTAGCCCTAGATAGTTTATTTTAACTAGAAAAACATGTACTTTAATGAAGAAAACATGAATTTTGTAATAATTTAGAATTGTAGTTAATCAATTTCTATTTTATTAGGAAAATTTGATATTTTTTCGCTTAAAAATAGGGCTTACATCTACAAAAATGACAGTATGGTGGTAGATGGTAGGTTAATGGAGGAAAACTTGGCGCTGAAGAAGAAGTCATAGAGTAGAAGATCTTGATGCCCACCTTCTCATCTTTTGTCAATCTTGAAAAGATCTTAGAAACAGGGTAAGTGTTTTTGAAATATGTCATAAAATCTTTGCAAGGATTTAACCAATAACTTGAAATATGCCATAAAAACTTTTCAAGGATTGAATAAATAACAAATGGATTTAGATTTTTAATAATATTGTTACTTGTGTAACACTATTGTTACCTGTGTGCTCCATGCAGGGGATGCCCAAAACGAAAGTGAACACCAAAACAAAATCAAACACTATTATTACCCCTTGCTCCATGCAAGGGATGCCCAAAACAGAATCTAGGGGAAAGGATGCCCAAAACAAAATCTAGGGTAAAAGATGCGTAGAACGAGCATGGGGGATGCCCAGAATGATGTTGGAATGAAATGCAGGGGATGATGTTTATTAATAAAAATATGAATAATGGAATATATTTCTACGGAGGTGACAACACACTGGCGAGCCATGTAAAGCATTTATACTCTCTTGAGCCAAGTGTAGACATGTTTTCCTTCTACCTAAACATGAAAGGTATGTTCCTATAATTTTAGCATACAATGTTTACTAACTAATGTTAGCATTAGTTGATTGAAACTGAAACCATTTAGATTAATTGAGATTTATCTTAAGTTTCCTCGCATCTTGCCTCAATATGAGGCCAAATAAGACCTCTAAATTTCTTATTGGTTGACATAGGTTTTGGAAGAAGCTCGTAGGTTGAAAATAAAGCTTTTTATAAAATATAAGCTTAAAACATTAGGTTAAGTAATTTGGTTCTTGTGTTGGTTTTGTAAAGAGACTAAATTGATTACAATAGTCCTTACAACCGCAAAGAGGCAAGGACTAATAATCCACATAATGATGATTTTTTGTCAAAAATAAATTCGTTATGCTATATTTGAAATGGTTTATGATTCTTCATGACAAAAAAAGATGGATATGAAATATTACATCGACAATTAAATGGCATGACAATATGTATTTTTGTTAAATTTATTTGTTCTTATACATACTGGGTTAATGGATTAATGTTGAAATTTAAGTAAATAAATATGGATAATTAAAATGGAATTGGTATTTGTATAGAGTAATTATAAACCTATCATTAGTTGCATTAATGATATATTTGGGAGTTGTTAGACTTTTTTACATTCCTAATTAAAATCTTAATTAGTTCATGAGTGAATTTTAAAATATAATAATTTAGAAAAATATAAATTAGTTCATGAGGCGAATTTTAAAATATAATGATTTAGAATATAAATAAATATGACACATTCGTAACATTAATATAATATATAATTATATATATATAATTATAGATTATAAATAATATCATCTTTTTGTTTCAAAACTAACTCAACCACTTCCAAAAAAAACTTGAAATTATTTTATATTTTATTAGGGAAGTTCATATATTTTTAACTTTTTGATTGACATAATAATGAGGTCATGAAAGCATATTTTATTAGGGAAATTCATATATTTTTAATTTTTGATTGACATAATAATGAGGTCATGAAAGCGTCTTCTCAACTACGTTTCTTTCCTTGAGAGCACATTGAATATCAGAACTTTTTAATAAATTTTAAAATTTATATAATTCATATGACATAGGGAACTTGGTCATCAATATCAACTGAAAATAAACATAAACCTTAATCTATCAAAGTGTGATGTACACTCTCATTCACTTTGTGAAACCCTTATACCTTCAAAATAACCACCATAAATAATTTGGAAATTTCCCACCTCTTATAACCATTTAAAAAAGATGTTATCTCATTCACTTTATGAAAGCCCTTATGATTAATAAGCGAGTTGATTAACTGCACGCATTAAAGATATTTCATTAATAAATACATTGAGGAGATAACTTTTGATTTCAACTTTGAAGAGCTTTTACGGCTCTTGATTCACTTATGACTTTTCATATTCCAAAATTAATATTTTATAAACTATTATTCAATATTGTCTCCGTAATGCGGAGGGAGTTTATAATTCTAAATATTTTTTTTGAAATTTATTAAATTTTTTTCTAAAATGTTTGCAATTTAATCACTTGTGGAACAATGTATCAGTTGAATGGTCTTGGCCTTTACATGATGTTGAATTAAATGGTACTTTGTGTTGATGTGCTTGGTTCGATCATGGAATCTAGGATATTTGGCCAACTTGATTACAAAAGTACTATCAATCAAAAGTGAAGTAACATAACTAGTTTATCTTGCAAATCTTTTAGTATATTCTTGAGCCATACAATCTTTGTGTTACCTCTACAATAGCCACATAGGTGGAATCTATAATGGAATCTACTAGAATGGACTATTTTCATGATCTCTAAGAGATAGTTGCTAAGCAAAGATTCATGAGGTATCCTAAATGTTTGCAATTTAATCACTTGTGGAACAATGTATCAGTTGAATGGTCTTGGCCTCTACATGATGTTGAATTAAATGGTACTTTGTGTTGATGTGCTTGGTTTGATCATGGAATCTAGGATATTTGGCCAACTTGATTACAAAAGTACTATCAAACAAAAGTGAAGTAACATAACTAGTTTATCTTGCAAATCTTTTGGTATATTCTTGAGCCATACAATCTTTGTGTTACCTCTACATTAGCCACATAGGTGGAATCTATAATGGAATCTACTAGAATGGACTATTTTCATGATCTCTAAGAGATAGTTGCTAAGCAAAGACTCATGAGGTATCCTAAAGTAGATATTACATTTCCCTTATTCCCATCAAAATATCAATCTGAATGTCCAACTAGTTTTAAATCTTCCACATTAGAGTATTTGAGTCCAAGGTCTTGAGTTCCTTTCAAGTACTTTAGAACTCTATTTGCATTGCACCTATGTCCTTCACAATCTTTTTGCATGAACTTGGAAAGAATCCCAAGTGTAAATGAAATATATGGTCTAGTAGTAGTAAGATAGATAAGACTTCCCATTAGTTGTCTATATTTTGTCGTATCCTCAAATTCATTCCCTTCTTTTGATGTTAGATTTAGATTTTGTTCCATTGCATTAGAGAGGATTCCAATCACTCATGCCATAAAAATTCAACAATTCTCCAATGTACTTCTTTTGGGAGATGTACATGCTTTGGATTTTGAGTTACTTCAATACCTAAGTAGTACTAAAGGTGTCTCACATTGATCATCTCAAAACCCTTCTTTAATTCTTTATTTAAGGATGCAATATATGATTTTAAGCATTCGTTGTTATCAAAAGATCAACTACATACACCACAATATATACAACAATTTTACCAACTTTCTTGATGAACAAAGTTGCATCATCAAGATTAAAATGCTTGAATTGGATTTTCCAAAGATACTCAAATAACTTTTCATACCATGCACAAGGAGCTTCTTCATGCCATACAAAGACTTAGTGAGCTTGCATACCTTATGTTCTTGACCCTTAGAAAACCCTTCTTGTTGAGGCATATAATTATTATCTTTCAAGTCTCCATTCAAGAAGGCCATCTTACCATCCATGTGATGAATCTTTCACCTATTCTCTACAAGTAAAGACAACAATGCATGAATGGTTGTCCATTTTTCTATGGGGGCAAAAGTATCCTCATACTATATGCCTACGTTCTATGTAAATGCTTTCACCATTGTTGGGTTGTGTTATATTCTTTCCACGACTAGCCCACATAGTTAACCGGGGGTTAGAGGGGGGGCAAAGCCCCCCTTCGTTGCGCCGATTGGGTAGCGGGGGATCACAAGGAGTTTGAGTCATACCCATAACCCCACTTTATGGGGTCCGGGGCGGCATCCTAGAAAATTTTGGTTTTGGACCCTATGTTAGGTTGGGCAGACCCACCTATGGTTTTGTGCATGATTTTCGCACATGTTTTTGGACGCGATGGTTTTCGGTCCATGGTATTGGATGCAATGGTTTTCGGTCAATGGTATTGGATGCTTTGGCATGTATAAATATGTATTATAACATTGAAAGGAACATAATGAAAA